>QNTS01003837.1:76469-91187 GCA_003317085.1 Hucho hucho
TTTTCCTGACACCACACTCCGAGGGCCCTCACCTCCTCTCTGTAGGCCGTCTCGTCGTTGTTGGTAATCAAGCCTACCACTGTAGTGTCGTCAGCAAACTTGATGATTGAGTTGGATGCGTGCTTGGCCACGCAGTCATGGGTAAACAGGGAGTACAGGAGAGGGCTGAGAACGCACCCTTGTGGGGCCCCAGTGTTGAGGATCAGCGGGGTGGAGATGTTGTTTCCTACCCTCACCACCTGGGACCGGCCCGTCAGGAAGTCCAGGACCCAGTTGCACAGGGCTGGGTCGAGACCCAGGGTCTCGAGCTTAATGACGAGCTTGGAGGGAACTATGGTGTTAAATGCTGAGCTGTAGTCGATGAACAGCATTCTTACATAAGTATTCCTCTTGTCCAGATGGGTTAGGGCAGTATGCAGTGTGATTGCGATTGCGTCGTCTGTGGACCTATTGGGACGGTAAGCAAATTGGAGTGGGTCCAGGGTGTCTGGTAGGATGGAGGTGATATGATCCTTGACTAATCTCTCAAAGCACTTCATGATGACGGAAGTGAGTGCTACGGGGCGATAGTCATTTAGCTCAGTCACCTTAGCTTTCTTGGGAACAGGAACAATGGTGGCCCTCTTGAAGCATGTGGGAACAGCAGACTGGGATAGGGACTGATTGAATATGTCCGTAAACACACCAGCCAGCTGGTCTGCGCATGCTCTGAGGACACGGCCAGGGATGCCATCTGGGCCGGCAGCCTTGCGAGGGTTAACACATTTAAATGTTTTTCTCACATTGGCTGCGGTGAAGGTGAGCCCGCAGGTTTTGGTAGCGGGCCGTGTCGGTGGCACTGTATTGTCCTCAAAGCGAGCAAAGAAGTTGTTTAGTTTGTCTGGGAGCAGGACGTCATGGTCCGTGACGGGGCTGGCTTTCTTTTTGTAGTCCGTGATTGACTGTAGACCCTGCCACATTCCTCTTGTGTCTGAGCCGTTGAATTGTGACTCTACTTTGTCTCTATATTGACGCTTAGCTTGTTTGATTGCCTTGCGGAGGGAATAGCTACACTGTTTGTATTCAAACATGTTTCCAGTCGCCTTACCCTGGTTAAAAGCAGTGGTTCGCGCTTTCAGTTTTGCGCGAATGCTGCCATCAATCCACGGTTTCTGGTTGGGGAAGGTTTTGATATTTGCTATGGGTACAACATCACCAATGCACTTGCTAATAAACTCGCTCACCGAATCAGCGTATACATCAATGTTGTTGTCAGATGCTATCCGGAACATATCCCAGTCCACGTGCTCGAAGCAATCTTGCAGCATGGTTCTCTGCCTCTAACCCTATTACAGGGGCTGAGTCACTGGCTTACTGGTGCCGTGGCGGAGATCTTGTGGGCTATACTCTGCCTTGTCTCAGGATGGTAAGTTGGTGGTTGAAGATATCCCTCTAGTGGTGTGGGGCCTGTGCTTCGGCAGAGTGGGTTGGGGTTATATCCTGCCTGTTTGGCCCTGTCCGGGGGTATCGTCGGACGGGGCCACAGTGTCTCCCGACCCCTCCTGTCTCAGCCCCCAGTATTTATGCTGCAGTAGTTTATGTGTTGGGGGGCTAGGGTCCGTCTGTTATATCTGGAGTATTTCTTCTCTTATCTGGTGTCCTGTGTGAATTTAAGTATGCTCTCTCTAATTATCTCTCTCTCTCTTTCTTTTTTTTATCTCTCTCTCGGAGGACCTGAGCATTAGGACCATTCCTCAAGGCCTAATGACTCCTTGATGTCCCGAGTCCACCTGGCCGTGCTGCTTCTCCAGTTTCAACTGTTCTGTCTGTTTTATGAACATTTTAAAATCTTGTCCATGTTCTGTTATAATCTGCACCCGGCACAGCCAGAAGAGGACTGGCCACCCCTCACAGCCTGGTTCCTCTCTAGGTTTCTTCCTAGGTTTTGGCTTTTCTAGGGAGTTTTTCCTAGCCACCGTGCTTTTACACCTGCATTGCTTGCTGTTTGGGGTTTTAGGCTGGGTTTCTGTACAACACTCTGTGACATCAGCTGATGTAAGAAGGGCTTTATAAATACATTTGAAATTTGATTTTGATTTTACTTTGGGCACGCCAGACTCTCCAAAACCGACACCTCTGCTGCCGCTCTCTAATAGGTTTTAATGGAATTCCCGCGAGGGAGTAATGGTTAATGTGATTGGATGTTAATTATTTGACTAGGCTACCTGTATGTAACGTCCAGGCCTGAGTGTTCAGGCTGGAGTGTTTAGTTTTGTCTTGGTGTAGGGTTTCTTTTGTTCTATGGTGTGTATTTCTATGTTGGGGTAATGGTTCCCAATTAGAGGTAGCTGAGTCTCGTTACCTCTAATTGGGAACCATATATATGTTTGTGGGTTATTGCTTATTGTTATGTTTATTGTGTTTAGGTTCATGCCATCGTGTTTAGGTTCATGCCATCGTGTTTAGGTTCATGCCAAACTAAAAACTCCAGCCTGAACACTCAGGCCTGGACGTTACACTGTATTTGACATTGTGTTGTTATTTCGCTGAACACTAGATGGTTTAATTTTATTTTTGGCAGTGAAACGAGGCTACTCAGGCGAGAAAAAAACTCACCCAAATGTATAGCCACGTTGGAAAATACAAATGGACTGTTTGAAATGTTTATTAAAAAAAAAAATTGAATCACATTTTTATTTGCCGTACTACTGACGGCATTGCGCATACCCCTGGGTGGGAATACCTACCCTAAAATAATGGTCTGCCCAAAGCATCACCGGGGGCAAACTACCAGCCCTCCTGGACACCTACATGCACCTGATGTCACAGGAAGGCCAACAAGATCATCAAGGACATCAACCACCAGAGCCACGGCCTGTTCACCCTGCTATCATCCAGAAGGCAGGGTCAGTACAGGTGCATCAAAGCTGGGGCCGAGAGACTGAAAAACGACTTCTGTCTTTAAGGCCATCAGACTGTTACAGTTTTTCTCAATTGTTTACACACAAATACTGGTACTTGAGACACAATGACCACAACATGTAACTCATGCACAAACCCCCTGAACCAATTCTGCTAAACTACAAGCACAATTCCTGCTTTACACTCAAATTGCAGTTCTAAAACACACTTTTTTCAAAACACTACACACAATTCTTTGCATTTGGCACAATTTTCATGCAGAAAATCTCTTGTTTTCACAATGAACTCACTGCCATTCAAATATGCACACTGACTCATCACATGGGCAAACACCCGTCACACAGTTTTACAATTAGCAATCAGAGCTTTAGCATAAAAGGGCAACAGGTGAGCTCTTCTGTTTTGGAGCAATGGATGCCAACATTGGAAACAGAGGCAGAGCCAGAGGAGTGAGAGTAAGAGGAGGAGGACAAGGACAAGGACGAGGACGAGGAAGGCCAAGGACCGTAATCTCTGATGAGATCCGAGCCACTTTGGTTGATCATGTGGTCAACCATGGTCTAACAATGAGGGAGGCTGGGCAAAGAGTACAGCCAAATTTGAGCAGGTACACTGTAGCATCCATCATCCGGACTTTCCGAAATGAGAATAGGTAAGAAATCTACTCTCACTAGAAAATTGCAGTACTGCATATCAATACAGTACTCAATGAGTACAGTAGTACAGTATTGCCTGTGGACTGTTCTGTAGGACTGTAAAAATAAAGTATGTTTCAAGTATTTGGGAAATGTATTCCTACTTTGTATTTACAGTATTTTACTATTTGTTTGGCAGAACTGAANTTTCAGTATTGTAATCATAATGATTGTGCTTCACAATAGTGACCACTCCATGTCTATTTCTGATATTGTCATGTGTGTTTCAGAGAGTCCTTGAGCTAGAGGTGGCTGCAGTGGAGCACCAGTTCATCTTCATTGATGAGGTTGGATTCAACCTCACAAAAAGACGAAAGAGGGGAAGGAATATCATCGGCCAGCGTGCCATTGTTCAAGTCCCTGGCCAGCGCGGAGGGAACATCACAATGTGTGCAGCGATTACCCACCACGGCGTCATCCATCACCATGCTACCCTTGGCCCCTACAACACCGCCCATCTGATCACATTCCTGGACACCCTACACAACACACTCATTCCACCAGATCAGGTAGATGGCCCAGAGCAGCTCAGGTACGTTGTCATTTGGGACAACGTAAGTTTCCACAGGGCTGCTCTGGTTCGTAACTGGTTCACTGCCCACCCACGCTTTTTAGTTGTTTATCTCCCTCCATATTCTCCATTCCTCAATCCTATTGAGGAATTTTTTTCTGCCTGGAGATGGAAAGTGTATGACCGAAATCCACAAACGCGTATACCTCTTCTCCAAGCTATGGAAGACTCATGTGGAGATATAGCAGCTGATGCTTTTCATGGCTGGAATCGCCATGCTAGGCGATATTTCCCCCGCTGCTTGTCCAGGGAAAACATTGCTTGTGATGTGGATGAGGTGCTGTGGCCAGACCACAACAGAAGAGAGGATGCAGCATAGTTTTTTTTTACTGTAACTGTTTACATTAAATTCTTCTGTTTTGTATGTAGAGCACTGTATGTGCATCTTTGTGTTGGTTGGGAATGGGATGTACACTGTGTACATTGTTTTTGTGGGAAAAATAAAATATATTTGTTACCGTGTATTTGTGTGTTCTGAGTATAAAAACAATATTCTCAAATATTTTACAACACACTTATGTATGTACTGTCTGTAGTAATGGCAACACTGAACCAAAAAAAGGCCTAAGTCATTATGATGAATGTAGAAGAAGTGTTTTCCATTCATCATAGTGTTTTACATTGAGCACATCAGTGTTCAACTGGTTCTTATAAATGTCTATTCATATGATGGTATGTGTGTGTCATTTGAAAACAAAATACCATTTTGATAAGAAATAACATTGTTTTGAATGTAAAGTTTCATTTTGCTGGAGAATTGAGGGGTTTTGCCCATTGTGTGTGTGTTTTTTGATTTGTGTGTAGAGTTCTGAGAATATGAGGCATGCTTTCAGAAAATGTGTGTAAACAATTGAGAAAAACTGTAAATAGCCATCACTAGCCAGTTTACACCTGGTTACGTAACCCTGCACCTTAGAGGCTGCTGCCCTATATACATAGACTTGGAATCACTGGCCACTTTTAATAATGGAACACTAGTCACTTTAATAATGTTTAAATAATGTTTACATGCTGCTATATTCATATATGTATATACTGTATTCTATTCTACTGTATTTTAGGCAATTCCGCCCAAGCATTTTGCTTCACCCGCAATTACATCTGCTAAATATGTGTATGTGACCAATAAAACTTCATTTGATTTCATGTCCTACGGTACAAGCATAATAACTCTTCAAGCTCCCCCAAGGACTACTGGGTATATCTGTCTACTCTTTTGCCGACAGCTACAGGTATTTGGAGAACAGAAAAATAAGCACCTGCTGTTCTCTCAAAACTTTTCCTGATCACGTCTGAAACCTTGTTCAGCTTCTCTCATATGGCTTGTCACTGATCAATAAGTCCTACTGGACTAGAAAAGTAGCTCCATAGCTCAGCTTTTTATGGCCTCTATTTCTCAACCTGTCACTCAAGGTTAGGCCAGATGTGAGGAGTCAGCTTGCTTAAGATTCTGGTGTCCCGCAAGGGTCGGTGTTGGGACCAATTATTTTTGTCAAAAGATATGTCTTCTCTTGGCCAGATCATCAGGTGATGGAGGTGCATTCCATTGTTGCATGTCTACATCCAAATAGCCTTTTAAATCTGGTGCTTTGAATGTAGGTCACTGCTTGAAAAAGTCCCAGAACAAAGCTTGGACTGCCGATTCAAATGAGCAGACAAATAGAGACAAATTGATTGATATGATACAACACAGACGACTGTTCCAACAACAGCCCTATTATTATGACTAAGTACATATTCCTCTTTATGATAACCTAAAAAGGGATGTTTGAAAATATGAAAAACCAAGGAAACAGATGGCAGACTGAGCATGCTTCACTGTCAATAAGCAGTGGTTTTAACTGAGAGATAAGTGAATTTAGACTGAACCTGTGCCGAGGATCGACTGTGGGGGCCGGAAAAACATTGTTATCCTGTGGGAGTCATTATCCATTTCTTTCTCTCTAGTCTCTTTTAAATGTTGAACACAGGAGACCTCTAAAATGGCTTGCATGGGATATTAACCTAAGGAAAGAGAAAAAGAGTGTCTCTCTCCTCTTCAGCTGGCTATTTATATATCGCCCATCTACAGTAGTGGCCCAGCGGGTTCTGGGCTTTGGCCTTGGGGCTGAAACAATGCACATACACATCACCCCCTCCACAAATAAACTCATCACTGGCCTCTGTGTGTATTCCAAACCCCTGTCCTAACTTCTTCTGGTCAGCTTAGATAAAGAAGGGGTCAGAACAAGAGTCTATCTCTGGCTTTAGAACAACATAGACAGGGAACACAATGGATTCCTGTCAAAGCACCTGACATCCCTGCCCGTACGATTGCGTCACTCTTTAATTGCCACAGCAACATCGATGGCAAGGTGATATTTTTATCTGGTGTGATGCACGCTGTGGCGTACTGTACGAGCACAGATCACCGGGTATCGACACTACAGACCAGGGCCAGCGCAATTTAAAATGACACCCTTCCCTTCATAAAATCAATGGCATTCAGTCCATGAAAATAGAGTTAATGTTATTGGTAGTCCTACTAGTTATTTGTGTTCTTTCATAGGAAGGAGTAAAGGGAGTGCCATTTCACATAATGACGACAGTAGCAGAGATATTGTTTGCTGGCATGTTTCTCATGATTGTGGTTATTATCAGGTAGCTTATTAGGCCAGTATCCTGATAACAGACTACCATTAACAGACTACCATTATCATTTGGGTTGGAAATAGAAACGAGTAATTCATTGACTGGTATGAAGACAACTTTTGGATATCTGTGATAGTTTTTACATAATGATGTAGCCCTGGGCTACTGTACAGTACTTCATTGAAATTCGGAAAGCACAACCTGGCATCAGGAAAATTTGTAAGATTTGGCATGTAAATTTGTTTCTCTCCATTTAGTCTGATATATTTCGTTATGTTAGGCTACATTATGAATGAAAAATATAGCTTGTACAATATCATACGAATTAGAGGACATATAGTATCAGTATCATACGTCTTACGCATTCATACAATATCATACAGATTGGATGAAGTAACTGAGAGAACGTACCGTATTACACGTCTTTCTCTGAGACCAGGCTTCTAGTTGAACAGAAAGATGTTACAGTTGTATGTACCCCTGACGCGACCTGAACACGCAACCTTTGGATTGCTAGACAGTCGTGGTACACATATTCTTTTTAACCTTCATTTAACTAAGCAAGTCAGTTAAGAACAACATCTTATTTACAATGACGGCCTACCCCGGCCAAACCCTAACCCGGATGACGCTGGACCAATTGTGCACCGCCCTATGGGACTCCCAATCACAGACGGTTGTGATACAGCCTGGAATAAAACCAGGGACTGTAGTGATGCCTCTAGCACTGTGATGCAGTGCCTTAGACCGCTGCACTACTCGGGAGGCCCCCCAGTGAGTCCAGTCTGGAAAGCAATGTCCACCTGTAGTAGCCTACATGAATAGCCCATTCATACCACTAAATTGGATGTATTATTGCTAGCTATATATCTAGATTTTTTTCCACAGAAAACTTGAAACATTGGATGAATGATTTGCCGATATACAGTAAAGCGTGTTCTCTTCATTGCGTTTATTTCCTGATAGTTTGCCCTTCCCTACCCCATAATGTTTCTTTCCCTACCTTCCTTATTCTCTCTCTCCCTCGCTCTTTCTATTCCCTGAGTGGATGCAATAATGATGATACATCCAA
This sequence comes from Hucho hucho, assembly GCA_003317085.1. Classification (NCBI taxonomy): domain Eukaryota; kingdom Metazoa; phylum Chordata; class Actinopteri; order Salmoniformes; family Salmonidae; genus Hucho; species Hucho hucho. The sequence goes on from QNTS01003837.1 coordinate 84,340, forward strand.
GAACTCCTGGTGCTCCTGTGAGAGAGAGAAAGAGAGAGAGAGAGAGGGGTTTGGTTGTCATGGGGATGTCAGCGAATGGAGACGACCGGCTACACCGTGACTCATACTGTTTGCATCGGCTTCACTTGAAACCGGCGAATGAAGAGGGAATGCCATACATCTGGACCTGGATTGTCTTTTATAACATGTTTTGCCTTTCATTACCATTTTCATGAGCTGCCTATATAGAGGGTAAATGACCCCTGTCTCTCAGTGTGAGACTGAATAAATTCAAAGTTTGGTTTTAATGGCAGACTCGGGTTTCTCGTCGGGGGGGGGGGGAGGGGTTGTTGTGGCTTTCATAAACAACACATTCTGTCTTCTTGTTGAACGTGTCTATCGAATCGTTAGAGATTAGTTCATGCTTGCATTAGCAATAACATCTATGAATGTGAATGAGTTTTCTCTAATTTCTCTATAGCACGACTGCATATTTTGTCTCATATTTGTCACATATGCATGTGACAAAACTGGTATCACATTCTTTTTAAAACCATAGTGTTCTTTTTTTTTCTTTCAGTAGGGTGAATAAAAAAAAAGTGTGACTTCATATAAACTGGTACAGTTTAATGCTGATGTGTTAATTTCTTGGTGTGACAAGTGAAAATCATAACTATTGCTACTAAGCCCTTGCAGAGAAACCACATCCCTTCATAGAGGGGGGCATAGCAAGCTTCAAACAGGAAGCTCACCCCGCAAAGCACACAGTAAAGGCCAATATCATTTTAATGTGTAAATTCGGATAGCCACGCTTGCTAGCCATGCATTGCGGAGTATTTGAAATAGGTTCAGTTTATTCCAAATTTGGTACCGCCCTGTTCATGTCCTTTGGCCATTCTAGCATCGCCAAACGGTCCCCCCGCCCACTTCGCTTCCAACATTGAAAATGAACAGGCTTCCGTTGTTTCATTAAGGGATAATGCTCTCGAAGCCGGTGTTTGGAGGATATATTGGCACAGGTTTTATATATCCTCCAAACACCAGCTTCGAGGGCATTATCACTTTTATACAACGGGTTACCAACATATTCAAATAATTATTGAATATTTTCATTAAAAACATTATTTTGATTAATTTATTCATACTATTTCAGCGTTCCACAAGATATAGTCCCGACACTAATCTAGGATTGCTACACGAGCCGGCTGGTCATTCGTTCTATCGGTTCGGTTGCCAGAGACGCGACCCAGTCGTTCAGTCTTTATGTTCTGTATCTATGGACGCGACCCAGTCGTTCAGTCTTTATGTTCTGTATCTATGGACGCGACCCAGTCGTTCAGTCTTTATGTTCTGTATCTATGGACGCGACCCAGTCGTTCAGTCTTTATGTTCTGTATCTATGGACGCGACCCGCAGCAAGTCAGAAATACAAGACATAGATACCTGCGCTGGGCCGGCAAGTCAGAAATACAAGACATAGATACCTGCGCTGGGCCGGCAAGTCAGAAATACAAGACATAGTTACCTGCGCTGGGTTAGCAACAGTCTTTATGTTCTGTATCAATGGACGCGACCCAGTCGTTCAGTCTTTATGTTCTCTATCTATGGACGCGACCCAGTCGTTCAGTCTTTATGTTCTGTATCTATGGACGCGACCCAGTCGTTCAGTCTTTATGTTCTGTATCTATGGACGCGACCCGGCCGTTCATTCTAAATGTTCTATTGCCATACTGGCTGGCAATGTTCGTATCCCTTGCTTACTAGCTAGCCAACTACGGCTAACTTACAGTCACGTCAAACAGTGCAGCCAGAATAACAACAGTAGCTGCATTTGCATTTGTTTAACTGAGACATTTATTTGGATACATCCATAACAATGAGCTAATGAGGTGCGATTTCACCTGGCATAGAAAATGTGCTCTCTCTCAGGACACTGTTGATCAGAGGAGCTAGCCAACAACACAGCTAACACAATCACTTCAAACTGAAGCTGGAAAGACTGCAAACTAGCTGCACTTCCTTTCGTTTGACCTTTTTTCAATTTACATTTCTTTGTATATATCCATGAAAATTATGCCAGCTGATTCATAATTCGACTGGCTGAGAAATGCTGCCTGCCAACAGAACTATAGAAGGGTGAATTCAGTTATTTTTTTTCGACATCTATCCAACACATTATCCTAACACATGATACATTTCTGATGCATTTATTATTAAGATGATAATATAACAACAAAGTGTGAATTTAATTGTCATCTGGGTACAATTAGGACTATAATAATGGTGTCCCAGTTTATCTAACCTGATGTCCCAGTTTACCAAACATAAACTAAAAATATGGTTTTTGGCTCAATGTGTGTGTAATGCCTCCTGTGAATATGATATCATCATTTGTCCCATTTGTGTGATTTAGGAAACATCTAGAATATTTCAGAAATGTATCATGTGTTGTTGGGCTAATATGTTGGATAGATGTCAAAAGAGGTTACAGAAGATGGAAATGCAAAAGGTGTCCCACGTTTTCTGGCCTGGTGGGAGATCTGTCAACGTGCCCTTGAGCAGGGCATTGACCCTGGATGCTTCTGTGTGTCGCTCTGAATGGGAGTCTGTTGGATGACTGGTATGATGTAGTTGTTGAGTGGCTTCACTCCAAGTATATTGTATGTTTCGGATAAAAAATAAAAAAATATACATATATCAAAACAAAATCACACTTTTTCTGAATTCACCCTACATTTTATACTGTATCTATGCGCAGTAACCTAGAGGTGTGGTAGGCTAACGCACTAAGAGTTGTCTTGACATATGGGCAATTACACTGCTTGCTCTGGGAGTGTTAGTGTTGCCAGCGCCTCTCTAACATTGCCTTGCCCTGAGAGAACTCTTTCGTATCTAATTGTGCCCGTTCATAGAGATGTATCTCATCTGCATGAACGTTGTTCGTTGTTCTCGTTAACACATCCACAGAGTGATTAATTAACGCTCCAATTGACTTCCCCACTTTTATTGATGACCCTTTTTTGGCAATTTGATTGCATAATCTGATCAAACCCACACGGCAGCCTAACAGGGCGTCACTGAAGCTCCATTAGCTTTGACCTCGATGTGTCTGGGCCGTCTTTTACGTTCTACAACATGGCAGAGAGGGTGACCTTTTCAAATAATGTCAACTGCCGCCTTGAGCTTTTGTCACAAGAAATGCCCATTGATGGCACTGACGCCAGAGCTGCCAATATCCCGTTGTTTGGAGAGCACAATGATAAAATGTTTTAAAAAATGATACATTACAATAGTAAAATAAAGTGGAGTGGGCAGTCAAAAGCTAACAAATGAGAATGGGTGTTGGTACAGTTATTTAAAAAAAAAAGTGCTTTAGCTGTAAGAGGAGAATTGAATAGCAAGTGTACTCCTCTTGTGTTAGACTCTGCTCTGCCACCTACATGGTGAAATAAAAATAGACTAGGTTATTATGCACAGCCACATGCATATTTTGATAGTCCAATACTAAGCAAATTAACTAGAATGTTAGGCATTATTGCCTGTTAAGCACTACTACCTGTTAGGCATTATTACCTGTTAGGCATTATTACCTGTTAGGCTACATATATTACCTTGAGTGCAGCTGTTCACCTGTACTGTATCTTACCTCTATTCACAATTCATTATTCGGCTAGCTGTTAGAGTTCAGCCTAATAGAGACAGAGGATTATAATTCTTGACATAATTAGAAATAATAAAAGCCTCATACCTGCAGAGTACCTGCATATGTTTTTGGAAAAAATCTAATTACCACTTAATTTTCTCCTCCTGTGAACTCGTAAGTAATTTCTTTGCTTTTTAAGCACCTTGTGCTATTTAGGGAAGAAGGAAAATTTGCTTACTCCTCTTAGCCCCTGTATATTTACCACCATCTCCTCTTACATTCGTCTTTAAAGGGGCAATTTGAGATTCAAACAACAACTTTTGGGGGGGCAGCTGAGGTAAGGGGCTGGAGAAACGTAACCACTCTCAAATTCATTGACGGAGCTATGGATGCAAGAATTGACCATCCATGAGATCAAAATGATAGTTTAAACCATATTTTGAAGCTATACAGTGTTTATATTTTGGGTTCTGATGGGGTAAGACAATGGAAATAAGCTCATTAAGCATTTATGTTATATTCTTCCAGAATCAATGGCTATGCGTAAATCATTCATTTAAAAGAAACAATTATGTACCAATTGCAGATTGCCTCCTTTTTAAGGTTTATTTATAGCCGTTTTCCTTTTCGCCGAGCTTGCCACAGCCAATAACCAACAACATCAGAGAAAAGTGGCAGACTGGTAAGACGTTATTTTCGATTGAAGTATGGAGCTATTTTTGGTCTCGGCAGCAGGCGTAGCGCTGGGATTTTAGATGGTGTTTGTTCATGAAAATTAGTGGGAGGTGCTTGAGAGCCCCAGCTGCCCCCATCGTGATGTCAATCTGCTCAACCGAGGGGTCTCTGTCTGAGAGCACTCCTCATTTCGGGTCTCCTGGTGTGGAATATATTTTGTTGACAACGATATCACCTGTCCTGCTCTACAGAATTCATGCTATAAGAGCATTATAAGAGCATTGTTTAAGCAGCTATCTTTTGATACCTGGTATCTCATCCTCAACTTGATTGTGTTACTATGCTTGATTGTGTTACAATGTTCCAGTACATCAATGTATAACATGGATAACGTAATATCAGTCATCCCAAAACAAATATAGCTGCATGCTACCGAACCTAGCAGGACTCAACAACATCTCTGAGAGAGAGAAGTCAGAGACAAAAGTCCTCGATCCCAGGTTTGATAGAGCACATATAACATATTTGATATCCTGCTGCCCAAATATCATCAATAAGTAATTCCCCATGTGATTCACCATGTTTTCTCCTTTAAATACAATGTCATGCTTGTTATTGTAGCTCTGGGTTACAATTAGGACAATGGTTTATTCCTATCTGCGAAGCCCCGTCTGCATCCCAAATGGCACCCTATTTCCTATATAGTGCACTACTTTTGACCAGAGCCCTATGGCACACTATTCTCTATATAGTGCACTACTTTCGGACTAGGGCTCTGGGACGCACAACCGATTGGAAATGTCAGGTCACCTGCTGGAGGCTTAGCTGAGAACTGTTGGAGATTTTACCAGATTTTACCTGGCTCTGAAGCTACTCTCGCTGTTCATTTGATCTTCTGATTGGTGGGAGTGTGTGTTCAACATCATGTTCAGTTGCCAATGCTGTTTGATGAGACTATTACTGCAGGGAAGCAACCAAGGCATCTGTGTGTTTAGTATCATGAAATTATAATGTCCATATAGTGTCCAATATAGTATTATTTTACTGAACAAAATGTTAACACTTTTATTGAACTGTTTGTTATAAACATGACATAACAAATATGTCTTGTCACTGAGTGTCAAGTGACAAGACATACATTTGTTATATTTATGACAATATTGGAATGTTGTTAAGATGTACAGTTCAAATAAAGTGTTAACAAACAAATACCTAACCACTGAACTGTGGAACACGATCTGTTCATAACATAGTGGGTAGTTGGGTTTTATGTTTATACGTTTTAATACTTTTTCAGGCAGAGCAAAAACTTTAAACCTGACTATTGCTTCCGGGCGTGAAACATGAATTACTTCCACATGCCGTGATGAGTAAGGCCTCGTGAAGGTCAAGGTCTCCGTCTAGCATCAGTAGCTATACGATGTGAACATGTTTAGTCAAACACGCATTCTATACAGACAGTGTTTATCCTTGCCAATCACAATAGTCACCCCATAATACATCATTGAATTAGATAGAATTCTATTAGATTCTTAGAATGTTCTATTTCTGTGTCTTCTAATAGGACACCAATTACTAGAGACATCGATAACCAGCTACAGCCTCCTAAGCACTTACATTTCCCTAGGCATGTCATATTGTGTAAGGGGTTAATTACAGAGTTCGTACAATTAGTTATCATACTATTTTTAAACATTGCCCTAATCTCAATACATCTGTTCAATTTGCTGAGGGAGTGGGGGTAGAGGCCGCATTGGGGGGAGTTGGTGTTTTACCCGGCAATACTAACATCATTTGTCTTCCAAAGGAACATGGCGTAATCAATAAAACATAGGGAAATATCAGTGTAACAGAGCTCGACTCAAATCTAATTTCTGACGAAAAATGACACGAACAGAGTATCACGAGAAGAAACAAGGGCATGAAAATTTAAGGAATGACCATTTCTATTTTCAAGCGGGCGCTACATTCACCCAAGCTAAATTACATCTTGGGGACAGCCATTTGTATCATAGTGAGGTTCATTGTGTTAGTATAAGTTTGACCAATATAAATCACTATCAGCAGATCTGGGATCAGATGAAACAGTAGACCGTGATGTAATGCACTCCACAAAAACACTCCCTTCCTAACACATACGTACATCTCTTAAAAGGTCATCATTTCTGTGCACATATTTATAAATTAATCAATTGTGAGAGAAGCCTCTACACTACTAGTAAGCACAAGTAGCCCTCTTAAAACACGTTCCTTTTTCAAAACAATTTCAAAAACAGACCAGCTTTATTACACCATAACACATAATATAATAGTCTACTCCCACAGGGTAGTAACGGATACACAGATGGCAGCGGACGTGGCCTGAAAGTGCGCCATACGGTCCCAGTCAGGTGTGATGTGTGTGTGTGTGTGTCTGTCTGCCTGTGTGTGTGTGTGTGTGTGTGTTTGCCTGTCTGTGTGTGTGTGTGTGTGTGTGTGTGTGTGTGTGTGTGTGTGTGTGTGTGTGTGTGTGTGTGTGTGTGTGTGTGTGTGTGTGTGTGTGTGTGTGTGT
>QNTS01003837.1:91261-102963 GCA_003317085.1 Hucho hucho
ACACACACACACACACACACACACACACACACACACACACACACACACACACACACACACACACACACACACACACACACACACACACACACACACACACACACACACACACACACACAATAAGACAGACACACACTCATCCCAACGCACACACATCTCATCGCTGCAGTACTGATCTCACAGGGGAGAGAGGGGCTTACATATAAGCTTATGACACAGCCACTGAAAGCTGACGTTGATCTGAAACACCTAGCGCTCATTAACTGAATCACATAGAAATTAATTGTACCAGACCACTATGGGTCCTGGTCAAACGTAGTACACTACATAGGGAATATAGTTCCATTTGGGATGCAGTCCTTGACACTATGGAGCTGTGGGGCTGGCTGGAGAGGAACAGGAAGTGGAGAGGGGGAAAGGGGAGGGGGCATGCAAGCAATCGCATCAGGGCAGAATTGATCTATTTTCCTCTGCATAAGCAGAAATGAGCGCTGCGAAGTACGTCTTTTCACAAACTGTCACACACTGATTTGTTTCACCTGTCCTTATACTTGTCTCCACCCCCTCCAGGTGTCGCCCTTCTTCCCCACTTATCCCCTGGGTATTTATACCTGTGTTTTCTGTTTGTCTGTTGCGAGTTCATCTTGTTTGTCAAGCTTACTAGCCTTCGTCCTGTCAGCTCCTGTCTTTTTCCCTGCCTCGATTTTTCTCGTCCTCCTGGTTTTTGACCCTTGCCTGTCCTGACCTTGTACCCGCCCGCCTGACCACTCTGCCCGTCCCGGACGCTGAGCCTGCCTGCCTTGACCTGTCGTTTGCCTGCCCCTGGTGTTACAATAAACATTGTTACTTCACACGGTCTGCACTTGGGTCATACCTTAATTCCTGATTCTTGGAACAATGCTGTCGATTATCAAAAGAGATCACAAGACACCAAACTCTGTGGTCTTTTGCAAAACAGTAAATGTAGTTGCCTTCTCAAAACATAAATACATTCATCAAAATAGATAATACAGTCAAAAGAACTGTCTGCAAAAAGATTAACAGAGCCATACTTATCTCTTGAGTCCAAGCAGACAAAACATAACTTGAGTCTGTCTTTTAAAAATCCCAGTAGATCAATTAAACATTTGCAGTTACTAAATCATGACGATCAAAATTGGAAGTAAAACTATCCAAAGGTGCAGAATTCTTACTTTCCTTTTATGCATATTTCACCAGACAATTTCATACACATCAAATCAAATATTATTCCCCCAAAAAATAGGATTTTTTGTGTAGAATTAATTCTTTGGTATCTTCACAATCCAAATCCAAGTATGCAATACATAGGCTGGTTTACTCATTGTTTTGTAAACATTCCATTGTCGCACAGAAACACAATCCCACAATATAATTTCTTATTCACTAATGACATTTCTGTTTAATGTTTTGCAAAATGTGGTCTAAGATATGCAAGTCAAGTACTAATTCAAAAGATAAAATGATCAGAAGTTCTGTAAATGCATTTGAGCGTTGCTGCCCCTGCTATAGATACGTTTCAACACAGATCCAAAATTGCTTGTACGAGAAACTGTAATATGGTCGTTATTTGCTTGGCTGTCGCCGGGCTTCTGGCAGGAGAGGTGAGCAGATATTAAACAGTCAGCTCAGAAAGAAAAGTTGATTCTCCAATGGCACCCTATTCCCTACATATTGCACTACTGTTGACCAGAATGGCACCCTATTCCCTACATAGTGCACTACTGTTGACCAGGGCCCATAGGAAAATTAAAAGGAATAGGTGCCATTTGGAAAGCAGAGAGTGAGTGATGGTTGCCAGAGTAATTCCAGACAAAATGGCTTCAGGTGTAATCAGTGAACAAACAGCTTTTCGCCTCCTCTTGTAATTAGCTTTAGGAGCCGTAGGTTGGCGTCAAGCTAGCCAGAGTTTCCAATGGGGTACTACAAAAAGTTTGTGAAGTAATCAGTGTTGGGGAAGCTTCTCTGAAAATATAGTTTACCAAGCAACCAATTACGTCACGCTGGAAGAAGTTAAGTTACACTAAAGCTACCCTTTAGAGTAAGTTTATTTAACTAAAGTTACTTTTAAAAAAGTGGTTCACCACATCCAAACTACTTCGTGAAACATTATCATATCTAAATCGGAAATGTTATAGACGACAAATTCCAAGAACAGTTCACTTTGGTGTCATATGTTAACAGAATGTATAATTTAGCCTATTAAACACAAAAATGATGTTTCAATTGAGAATAAGGCAGGTCTGATGTAAAATAAAACTTGCCTACTTCACCCATATTTTATTATATTTTTGCAGTGGTGTACTTCCTTCCAGAAGTTAGCTACACCACTACGTGGTAAAAAAAACTGTTATTAACTACTGTAAACACTACCTAGATTTGAATTTAGTTCAACTACCACCAAGCTACTGCAAAATGTAGCTAAAATATTAGTTGAACTACATGTAGAAAGCAATTAGAGTTTGACCATTCCAAGAATATCAGCAGTCATGGACGTCAAAAAAGGATTACATAGACACTGTATCCAGCCCTAAAGTGAATTTCAGATCAATACATTCCTTCTATATAGTGCAGGGCTTTTGACCAGGACCCATAAGGTGCATATGACCCATAGGGTGCATTTGGGACACAGTCACAGATCCTATGAGAGAGGTATCCAGTGTACATCATGTTTTTTAGCTGCAATGTGAGTATCTGTAATGCCATTCTCTATGGAGGTACTGTATTAGTTCACATGTAGAGTTCATTTCATATCTTTAATCCCATTGAGTGTGTAATTTGGCAGCAGACCTTGAACACAATCTCTTATTTGCTAACGCAGCTTGCAGCCCGGTCTCTGCAATCTCAGCCCTAATGGGCTAAATGGTTTCCACTGACTCTGCTTAAACCCTCGAAATGATGCGAAGCGAGATATGTTATATATTTATACAAGAAAAGCATGAATGTCATAATTTCTAACAAACACATTGTCTGTTGTCAACCTTTGTAGAACACAGAGAGGCATTAGATTCTGCGATTCGAAAGACAACAAACCGGCTGCCCCGCCACTTGTTTTGGTTACCACTCTCAAATTCATAGAAAGGACTGACCCTCCATGAGTTCCAAATTATAGTTAAAAATGTTTTTTGAAGCTATACAGTGTTTGTTTATAATTTCATTGTGTACAAACAATGGAGTAAAACAAACATATATTTTTGGTTCGGTTAATAACTAAGCTCATGAGGCATTTACAAGTTATATTCTTCAAGAATCACTGGCTATATATCATTTTTCCAAGCAGCATAAAAATATCCCCACATACTGTATAACAACTGTCTGAAGGCATTCATCTCTAAGATCTCTGCATCTGATTACTCCAACGCAATCCAAATGCAATCAGATGTAAAGCTAGAGTCTGTGATCAAATCAGAGGCTGTACCCTTTGAGGGCTCTTCTGAGAAAACGTCTCAGCTCCCAGCATCCATCCCATCAGAACCATTTACACTTAACAGCTGTGGAGATCCGGTTATACATTAGCTGTACTTGATATCGAGCTTGCCTGACACAATGGAGATAATGGAATAGTCCCAAAAAGTGCAAACCCCACCCCATCTGGCACTCAGGCACGCTCGAGCAAATGCTTAACATATTGTAAAGATTTCTTCTAATCCTCAGAGTAGGAATGCTGATATAGGATATATTTTGCATCACAAGGATTCGGATGTTAAAGAAAAGGAGGATCTGGTACTAGATCAGCACTCCTACTACAAGACGCTTTTTGAATATGGACCCACAGGAGCGGACTGGGACCAGAAATAGGCCCGGGCATTTCTAACACACTGGGACATTTTTTTCCCTCAAGGCCCCCCATGTAATGGCGCCGGAGGGGATGGCTGACATTTTATGGGCTCCTAACCAACTGTACTATTTTGTGTGGTTTTTTGTACATAAAGTTGCTGCTACCGTCTCTCATGACCGAAAAGAGCTTCTGGATATCAGCGATTACTCATCTCGAACTGGGCTACTATTTATTCTTTAATGAGTCCGATGCGAAGGATATACTGCTTCTCCGAGACCAGGCAGAAAAATTCCTGTCATTCACGTGAAGAAAAGACGGAAATACAGGGGGCGGAGAGTGGGGTGCCTTGTGAGAATTTGTCTGCGAGTGGGTAAAATGCCAGTACCATCCGTTCTATTGGCCAACGTGCAATCACTGGAAATTAACTGGAGGATCTCCGTTCGAGACTATCCTACCAACGTTAAAAACTGTAATATCTTATGTTTCACCAAGTCGTGGCTGAACGACGACATGAATAATATACAGTTGGCTGGATTTTCCATGCATCGGCAGGACAGAACAGCTACTTCTGGTAAGACAAGGGGTGGGCATGTGTCTATTTGTCAATAACAGCTGCTGCTCGATGTCTAATATTAAAGAAGTCTCAAGGCATTGCTCGCCTGTGGTAGAGGACATCATGATAAACTGTACATTACACCATCAATCAAGAGAGTTTTCATCTATGTTTTTCTTAGCCGTCTATTTATCACCACAAACCAATGCTGGCACTAAGAACGCACTCAACGAGCTGTACAAGGAAATAAGCAAACATGAAAATGCTAATCCAGAAGCGGCGCTCCTAGTGGCCGGGGACTTAAATGCAAGCAAACAAATCCATTTCACATAATTGTGAAATGGTTGGCCAATAGAACGAATGGTACTGGCATTTTACCCACTCGCAGACGAATTCTCACAAGGCACCCCAATTTCCGCCCCCTGTATTTCCATCTTTTCTTCACGTTAATGACAGGGATTTTTCTGCCTGGTCCCGGAGAAGCAGTATATCCTTCACATCGGACTCATTAAAGAATAAATAGTAGTCCATGTCACGTGCAACCAGATGTAAAAAAACTCTAGACCACCTTTACACCACACACAGATATGCATACAAAGCTATGCCTCAACCTCCATTTGGCAAATCTGACCATAATTCTATCCTCCTGATTTCTGGTTACAAGCAAAAACTAAAGCAGGAAGTACCAGTGACTTGCTCACTACAGAAGTGGTCAGATGAAGCGGATGCTACGCTACAGGACTGTTTTGCTAGCACAGACTAGAATATGTTCCAGGATTTATCCAATGGCATTGAGGAGTATACCACCTCAGTCAACGGCTTCATCAATAAGTGCATCGATGACGTCGTCCGCGTACATATCCCAACCAGAAACCATGGATTACAGGCAACATCCACACCGAGCTAAAGGCTAGAGCTGCCGTTTTCAAGGAGCAGGACACTACTCTGGATGCTTATAAGGAATCCTGCTATGACATCAGACGAACCATCAAACAGGCAAAGCGGTAATACAGGACTCAGATCATCACATAATTGGCATATATATTACTCTTACAGAATTTCCACGTGGGCGAGGATATTGGAAATTTAATCAAAGCCTACTAGATGATAAATTGTTTAGAACTAGGACAGAATAATTTATAACTGACTTTTTCAGACATAACATAGGTACAGCAGATCCCCTTATTGTATGGGACACTTTTAAATGTGCCTTTAGAGGCCATGCAATTCAGTACTCATCTATAAAACAAAAGCAATTTAGATCGAAAGAGTCCATATTAACAAAGGAAATTGAAGGACTAACAGTACAGTTCGATAGCAATAAAAACTGTACCATAGAGGCACAGAATAAGTTAGAGAAAAAACTAAAAGAAATGGAGGAACTTATTCAAGAAAGATCCAGTGTAATATATTATAAAAATAAAGCAAACTGGATGGAATATGACAAAAAAATTACCAAATTCTTTCTCAATCTTCAATATAGAAATGCTACAAAAAAAAATCTTAAAACTTGTTACAAATGATGGAGTCACGCATGATTCATCGAATGATATTTTGAAAGAGGAAGAAAAGTACTTTAGGAATATGTTTTCGTTTCAGTCTCCTCCATCTCCATTAACTGAAACTAATTGTATGGATTTTTTTCCTAATAATAATGTAAAATTAACATCTGTACAGAAAGTCATGTGAAGGCCAAATTACAGAGGAGGAACTTCTTGATGTAATTAAAGCCTTTAAAGCAGGGAAAACTCCAGGGCTGGATGGCATACCAGTGGAAGTATACAAAACTTTTTTTTTATATACTCAGAGGACCATTATTAGCATGTTTTAACCACCCCTATATAAATGGTAGATTATCAGACAAGGAGGTCTGATATCATTATTACTGAAACAGGACCCAAGTGGTATATATAAAGATCCAGTCCATTTAAAAAATTGGAGACCTCTTACACTTCATTGTTGTGATGCAAAAATCCTAGCAAAATGCTTGGCGCATATAATTAAAAAAGTTTGTCAGATATTATTCATCCTAATCAGACAGGTTTTTTACATGGACGATATATTGGAGATAATATAAGACAAGTACTGGAAACAATAGAATACTATGAAATATCGGGGACACCAGGCCTGGTTTTCATAGCTGATTTTGAAAAGGCTTTTGATAAAGTACGACTGGAGTTTATATATAAATGCCTAGAATATAACATTTTTGGGGAATCTCTTATAAAATGGGTTAAAGTTATGTATAGTAACCCTAGGTGTAAAATAGTAAATAATGGCTACATCTCAGAAAGTTTAAAACTATCTAGAGGAGTAAAACAAGGTTGTCCACTATCGTCATATCTATTTATTATTGCCATCGAAATGTTAGCTGTTAAAATTAGATTAAATAATAATATTAAGGGATTAGAAATCCGTGGCTTAAAAACTAAGGTGTCATTGTGCACTGATGATTCATGTTTTCTTTTAAGACCACAATTAGAATCTCTCCACGGCCTCATAGAGGATCTAAATACTTTTGCTATCCTCGCTGGATTAAAACCAAATTATGATAAGTGTACTATATTACGTATTGGATCACTAAAAAATTCTAATTTTACATTACCGTGTAGTTTACCAATTAAATGGTCTGACGAAGATGTGGACACACTCGGTATACAAATCCCAAAAGAAAGAAATGATCTCACTCCAATACATTTTTATAGAAAGTTTGCAAAAATAGATAAGATCTTGCTACCATGGAAAGGAAAATACCTATCTATTTGTGGAAAAATCACCCTAATTAACTCTTTAGTCATATCACAGTTTACCTATTTGCTTATAGTTTTGCCTACACCTAGTGACCTGCTCTTGAAATTATATGAACAAAAAACATTACATTTTATTTGGAATGGCAAGCCAGACAAAATTAAAAGGGCTTATTTATATAATGAATATGAATTCGGAGGGCAGAAATTATTAAATATTAAAGCATTAGACCTCTCACTAAAGGCATCAGTCATACAAAAGTTATACTTAAATCCAAACTGGTTCTCTAGTAAATTGGTAAGAATGTCTCATCCTATGTTCAAGAATGGCTTTTTCCCCTTTATTCAGATTACACCTGCTCATTTTCGGTTGTTTGAAAAGGAAATAATCTAAAAAATATTGCTATTTTTTAAACAAGCCTTAGAAAGTTTGTTACAATTTCAGTTTAATCCACCTGAAAAGACAGAACAAATAATACAACAAATATTGTGGTTAAACTCAAATATACTTATTGATAAAGAAACCGTATTTTTCGAAGAAATGTTTAAAAAAGGTATCATTTTTGTGAATGATATCATAAATAGGACTGGTGGAGTTATGTCACACATGCAGCTAACACAGACATATGGAAATGTTTGCTCTACCCAAAATTACAACCAATTAATTGCAGAATTACAACAAAAATGGAAAAGTCAAGTAGATGGGGAAAAAAGTAAGGAACTTGTATGTCGGCCCTGTATTAAAGAATATAAATGGTTAAAGAAAAGTGTGATAAATAAAAACATATACCAATTTCATTTAAGGACCAAAAAACTAATAGCTGTGCCATATAAATTGCAAAATAGTTGGGAAGAGATTTTCGATGTACCCATTCCATGGTACATGGTTTACGAATTGATACGCAAAACAACGCCAGATTCAAAACTTCGAATTTTTCAATTTAAATTACTACATAGAATTCTTGCAACCAATAGAATGTTATATATATGGGGGATACAATCTTCCCAGCTCTGCAGATTTTGCTGTGAGGAGGCAGAGTCATTAGATCATTTATTTTGGTATTGCCAAAATGTAGCTTGTTTTTGAACACAGGTCCAGGAATGGATGAAGAATTGCAACATTTGCCTAAAACTAACGCTGCAGATAGCAATACTGGGTGATTTGAAAAGCCATAGTCAATCAATCAATAATATAATAATTATTTTAGCAAAAAAATATATTTTTAATTTACAATCTGTAGAAGCTATGAGAATGGAAAGGTTCAGTACTTTTGTGAAGCATCACAGCACAGTTGAAAAATATATGGCAAATAGAAATCCAAAATGGATGGTGTTAAAGAGATTGATGGGAGGGGTTGAATGGAGCTGAAGGGTGGGACTAATAACAAGATAACCAGTGTAAAATATACGGGATCTGTAAAATGTATATAGGTTAAAACATTTTGTGAAATAGCACAGTTACAAATAGCAATCAAACTGAATGCACATCAGAAATAGAGGAAGGACAAATAACAAACAAAACATAACTATTGTAAAATGTGTATAAGATGTATAAACTGAAGGTAGAAGCCTAAGTGTTATTGTTTATTAGTTTACTCCAGTTGGGGGAAGGGTGGTAGGGGGAAGGGTGGTAGGGTTTGGGGGGAATAATAGAGGTATACTCTAAAAAAACGTATGTATGTCTATATAGGTAGGTGTATGTATATAGGTGTAAATGTATGCATATGTGTATGTATATGGATATATATATTTACCCCAAAAAATATACATATGGGGGATTGGAAATTATGCAGACAATCTTTCCGCAATATTAAGCTGATCCACACCATTAAAAAAATAAAAATAATAATATAATAATACAGGACTAAGATTGAATCGTACTTCACCGGCTCTGACGCTCGTCGGATGTGGCAGGGCTTGCAAAGTATTACAGACCACAAAGGGAAACCCAGCCGTGAGTTGCCCAGTGACGCGAGCCTACCAGAAGAGTTACATTACTTTTATGCTCGCTTCGAGGCAAGCAACACTGAAGCCTGAGGAAGGCCCAAAAAATGATCAAAGACTCCAGTCACCCGAGTCATAGACTATTCTCTCTGCTACTGCACGGCAAGCGGTACCGGAGCGCCAAGTCTAGGACCAATAGGCTCCTGAACAGCTTCTACCCCCAAGCCACAAGACTGCTGAACAATTAATCAAATGGCCACCCGGACTATTTACATTGACNCCCCCCCTTTGTGTTTACTCTGCTGCTACTCGCTGTTTATTATCTGTGCATAGTCACTTTACCCCTACCTATATGTACAAATTACCTCAACTAACCTGTACCCCCGCACACTGACTCGATACGGTACCCCTTGTATATAGCCTAATTATTGTTGTTATATTGTATTACTTCTTATTACATTTTTTACTTTAGTTTATTTACTCAATATTTTAACTTAATTTCTTGAACTGCGTTGGTTAAAGGCTTGTAAGCAGGCTTTTCACAGTAAGGTCTACTACTTCTGTTGTATTCGGAAAACATGTGACAAATACAATTTGATTTGATTAGATTTTTATTAGACAATTAATGATCATAGCCCTCTGGACTAAAGATGGACCAGCCCATCTGGCATTTATTGGCAGTTTGTTTCTGCAGGCCCGGGTCTGCAGCTGTGGAGCCATTTCAGAGTTTGTCCTCCAGAGCTCCCCACACATGGAGTGTGAATGAAATGTAATTAGCATTGATGACACAGCTGCAGGGTGTCTGTTGGAGCGTAAAACACATTCTGATGAAGTTACAGCCTTTCTTCGTTCACTTCTCACAGCCAAACTGCACACTTTGGTTTGGAGCTCACATTACTGTAGGTACTACATAAAATCGTCTTAGGCGCTAACAAGTTGAATAAACGTTGTTTCCATGTTATTATGGTTTCATTGATGGGATTATGTTAAGTCAATGGGAAAATATTTTGGTCTGGTTTTATCCTAGATCCTAACTACATTTCAGTCAATGTATAGTTTATGTCACAATTTATAGTTTATGTTAGAATTCACAACATTCCTATCAACATTAAAATTGGACGTTGTACTGATGTCTCAAATTGGAGGTGGAAGAGTTCTAGCCACTTTATGTGGAAGAGTTCTAGCCACTTTATGTGATGTGCTTTGCTGACATTTAATAATACACATATGCTATAGTTGATAGTGATGCACAGAGACGGACTGGCCATAGGGCAGTTCTGGCAAATGCCCAGTGGGCCTTTCTAAATTGGGGGTTTTGCACAGAATGATCATCATTCTGTCATTCATTTGGCTAATGTGGGACATAATGGAAATGTTTTTCCTGAAGATGCCTGTGTCAAGCAATCTGATCTTCTCTCCGTCAGGAAACTGACAAGATGATGACACTAGCTGTTGAACTGTTGGCATGGAGTGCTTAACAGCTAGTCCCTGTGTAAAGATCTTTGTTTTAGCTGACAAAGTGTTACCACCGTTGTCTGCATAGCACAGCTGACCACCTTCTGCTGCTGCCGCATCGATGCACCATGAGAAACTATAGTTCTAATGTAACAAAAAAGGTACAGTATAATGTATTGTTACTGGTTATAAGCATGTATGAGGCCTTGTGATGTTTTATTGATATTTTCTATGCAGAAATGTTTCAATGAACTCAAAAACAGCTGATGTTAACTTATTAATGAGACATTATAAGGGTGGTATTACGAATACGATGCATTATAACGGGGCGGCAGGTAGCCTAGTGGTTAGAGCGTTGGACTAGTAACCGAAAGGTTGCAAGTTAGAATCCCCGAGCTGACAAGGTAAAAATCTGTCGTTCTGCCCCTGAACAAGGCAGTTAACCCACTGTTCCTAGGCCTTCATTGAAAAAAATAATGTGTTCTTAACTGACTTGCCTAGTTAAATAAAGGTACTTAAAAATAATAATAATAACAGCGTTATAGCTGTTGGCCCGCAGTGCGTGTGCTACCCGGTACTATAATATCTTCTAGTTTTTGTCACATAAACTTGTACTGTGGTAGGCTACAGCTGTTCTCTTCTTCTTCGTTGTAGTGGCCCACAATTGTACCAAAGCACAGCTAATATAATCACTACTACACAATAACAATAGAACATACAGTACCTAATAGCTGTCACAATATGCTCTCCATTCAGGGGTGTTGCACTGCGGCTGAACCTGTTCCTCTCAATGTGTGTGTGTGTGTGTGTGTGCACGTTTTTATTATGAAAATAAAAATATATATGCATTCACTACTGTAATTTTCTCTGGATAAGACCGTCTGCTAAATGACAAAAATGTAAATGTGAAAAAGTTTGTATTTGTGTGTGTTATGGAGGTGTTAGCTATGGCTTAGAGATTTGGCTTAGAGCTCCGGCTTAGAGCTGTGGCTTAGAGCTATGGCTTAGAGCTATGGCTTAGAGCTATGGCTTAGAGCTCCGATTTAGAGCTATGGCTTAGAGCTATGGCTTAGAGCTCCGGCTTAGAGCTATGGCTTAGAGCTATGGCTTAGAGCTCCGGCTTAGAGCTATGGCTTAGAGCTATGGCTTAGAGCTCAGGCTTAGAGCTCCGGCTTAGAGCTATGGCTTAGAGCTATGGCTTAGAGCT
>QNTS01003837.1:148006-161300 GCA_003317085.1 Hucho hucho
ATACAGTGGGGCAAAAAAGTATTTAGTCAGCCACCAATTGTGCAAGTTCTCCAACTTAAAAAGATGAGAGAGGCCTGTAATTTTCATCATAGGTACACTTCAACTATGACAGACGAAATGAGAAAAAGAAATCCAGAAAATCACATTGTAGGATTTTTAATTTATTTATTTGCAAATTATGGTGGAAAATAAGTATTTGGTCAATAACAAAAGTTTATCTCAATACTTTGTTATATACCCTTTGTTGGCAATGACAGAGGTCAAACGTTTTCTGTAAGTCTTCACAAGGTTTTCACACACTGTTGCTGGTATTTTGGCCCATTCCTCCATGCAGATCTCCTCTAGAGCAGTGATGTTTTGGGGCTGTCGCTGGGCAACACGGACTTTCAACTCCCTCCAAAGATTTTCTATGGGGTTGAGATCTGGAGACTGGCTAGGCCACTCCAGGACCTTGAAATGCTTCTTACGAAGCCACTCCTTCGTTGCCCGGGCGGTGTGTTTGGGATCATTGTCATGCTGAAAGACCCAGCCACGTTTCATCTTCAATGCCCTTGCTGATGGAAGGAGGTTTTCACTCAAAATCTCACGATACATGGCCCCATTCATTCTTTCCTTTACACGGATCAGTCGTCCTGGTCCCTTTGCAGAAAAACAGCCCCAAAGCATGATGTTTCCACCCCCATGCTTCACAGTAGGTATGGTGTTCTTTGGATGCAACTCAGCATTCTTTGTCCTCCAAACACGACGAGTTGAGTTTTTACCAAAAAGTTCTATTTTGGTTTCATCTGACCATATGACATTCTCCCAATCCTCATCTGGATCATCCAAATGCTCTCTAGCAAACTTCAGACGGGCCTGAACATGTACTGGCTTAAGCAGGGGGACACGTCTGGCACTGCAGGATTTGAGTCCCTGGCGGCGTAGTGTGTTACTGATGGTAGGCTTTGTTACTTTGGTCCCTGCTCTCTGCAGGTCATTCACTAGGTCCCCCCGTGTGGTTCTGGGATTTTTGCTCACCGTTCTTGTGATCATTTTGACCCCACGGGGTGAGATCTTGCGTGGAGCCCCAGATCGAGGAAGATTATCAGTGGTCTTGTATGTCTTCCATTTCCTAATAATTGCTCCCACAGTTGATTTCTTCAAACCAAGATGCTTACCTATTGCAGATTCAGTCTTCCCAACCTGGTGCAGGTCTACAATTTTGTTTCTGGTGTCCTTTGACAGCTCTTTGGTCTTGGCCATAGTGGAGTTTGGAGTGTGACTGTTTGAGGTTGTGGACAGGTGTCTTTTATACTGATAACAAGTTCAAACAGGTGCCATTAATACAGGTAACGAGTGGAGGACAGAGGAGCCTCTTAAAGAAGAAGTTACAGGTCTGTGAGAGCCAGAAATCTTGCTTGTTTGTATGTGACCAAATACTTATTTTCCACCATAATTTGCAAATAAATTCATTAAAAATCCTACAATGTGATTTTCTGGATTTTTTTTCCTCATTTTGTCTGTCATAGTTGAAGTGTACCTATGATGAAAATTACAGGCCTCTCTCATCTTTTTAAGTTGGAGAACTTGCACAATTGGTGGCTGACTAAATACTTTTTTGCCCCACTGTATGTGCATATCCTATTTTCTGGGCCTGAATGGGAGGCATTTTACTTTGGGCACGCCAGGCTCTCCAAATCGGTCACCTCGTGCGCTGCTCCCAAAGAAGTTAAAGGGCTTTTACAACACTCGCTTCACACATCAGTGCTAATTGAAGTTGTATCTCTTTGTCCTAGCAAGCTTGGTAGCCTTAGCATTCAGTCCTCATAAAGTAAAATATATCACTGTAATGTATTTTTCTTCTTGGCTTTTCAAAGTAAAAAATTGCTTAATCATTCAGTTCCAGGTTGGATGGTGTTTTCAGGTTTCTGTTTGTTTGACAGAGTTTTTGCTTTATAGTTTGGGAATAATAATCCTTGGGTTTAGGAAGCATTCCAGGTAATTCCGTCCAAAATCAGGTTGTAGGTTTGGAGTTTTTATTTGCAGTGAAGGTTATGTTGTAGAGGGTAGCATCCTGTATATGTCCCTGCCAAAAAATCCAAGTTTATCTAACTCGAAATCTATATTTTTTGTAAAAGCATGCTGAAAAATGCTGGAGCAAATCTACTCATGTCCTCTCTCTCTCTTTCTCTCTCAATTAAATAAAATTCAATTCAATTTAAAGGGCTTTATTGGCATGGGAAACATATGTTTACATTGCCAAAGCAAAACATTAGTAAACATTACACTCACAAAGATTGAAAAGAATATAGACATTTCAAATGTTATATTATTGGCTATGTACAGTGCTGTAACAATGTGCAAGAAGTTGAAGTTTGAAAGGGAAAATAAATAAACAGATAAATATAGGTTGTATTTACAATTTTGTTTGTGCTCCACCATTTGTGCTTCTCATGGCAACGGGCCACAAATCTCTCTGCTGTGACTGCATACTGTGGTATTTCACCCAACAGATATGGGAGTTTATCAATGTTTGATTTGTTTTCAAATTCTTTGTGGGTCTGTGTAATCTGAGGGAAATCTGTGTCTATAATATATATTTGGCAGGTTAGGAAGTGTAGCTCAGTTTCCACCACATGTTTGGGGCAGTGGGCACATAGCCTGTAAATCAGAATGAGTTATTCCCCACTAAAGGGCTTATTACTGACAGAAATACTCCTCAGCACCCCCACACGTCCCGCCCCCCTCACCCCTCCTCAGACGATCCGGCAGGTGAAGGAGCTGGATGTGGAGGTCCTGGGCTGGCGTGGTTAC
Organism: Hucho hucho; assembly: GCA_003317085.1. NCBI lineage: Eukaryota > Metazoa > Chordata > Actinopteri > Salmoniformes > Salmonidae > Hucho > Hucho hucho. The sequence goes on from QNTS01003837.1 coordinate 150,800, forward strand.
ACATGGTCTGCGGTTGCGAGGCCGGTTTGACATTCTGCCAAATACTCTACAACAACGTTGGAGGCAGTTTATGGATATAAATCTCTCAGACGATCTGGCATGGCTCAAAGTGGAAGAGAGATTGACATGCTGAATGCACCGAGGTGTCTGTTTAAACTATTAGCACACAGCTCAGACACCCACAAGACATGCCACCAGAGGTCTCTTCACAATCATTGGAGTAAACAAACACACAGTCAATAATACAGTATAAAAAAATATATATATATACATTGTGTGCAAATGAGGTAAGATAAGGAACATAAGGCAATAAATAGGCCATGGTGGCGAAGTAATTACAGTATAGCAATTTAACACTGGAATGGTAAATGTGCAGTAGATGAATGTGCAAAGTAAAAATACTGGGGTGCAAAGGAGCAAGATAAATAAATGAATACGGTAGGGGATGAGGTAGTTGGTTGGGCTATCTACAGGTGCAGTGATCTGTGAGCTGCTCTGGCAGCTGGTGCTTAAAGATAGTGAGGGAGATAAGTGTCTCCAGTTTCAGTGATTTTTGTAGTTCGTTCCAGTCATTGGCAGCAGAGAACTGGAAGGAAAGGCGGCCAAAAGAGGAATTGGCTTTGGGGGTGACCAGTGAGATATACCTGCTGGAGCGTGTGCTACAGGTGGGTGCTGCTATGGTTACCAGCGAGCTGAGATAAGAGATAAGGCGAGGCTTTACCTAGCAGGGACTTGTAGATGACCTGGAGCCAGTGGGTCGGGCGACAAGTATGTAGCGAGGGCCAGCCGACTACGGCATACAGGTCGCAGTGGTGGGTGGTATAAGGGGCTTTGGTGACAAACCGGATGGCACTGTGATAGACTGCATCCAGTTTGCTGAGTAGAGTATTGGAAGCTGTTTTGTAGATGACATCGCCAAAGTCAAGGATCGGTAGGATAGTCAGTTTTACTAGTGCAAGTTTGGCAGCATGAGTGAAGGAGGCTTTGTTGCGAAATAGAAAGCCGATTCTAAATTTAATTTTGGATTGGAGATGTTTAATGTGAGTCTGGAAGGAGAGTTTACAGTCTAGCCAGACACCTAGGTATTTGTAGTTGTCCACGTATTCTAGGTTAGTTAACACAGTGTCCAAAGAAGGGCCAGAAGTATACAGAATGGTGTCGTCTGCATAGAGGTGGATCAGAGAATCACCGGCAGCAAGAGCGGCATCATTGATGTATACAGAGAAAAGAGTCGGCCCAAGAATTGAACCCTGTGGCACCCCCATAGAGACTGCCAGAGGCCCGGACAACAGGCCCTCCGATTTAACAATGTCAGCAGAGTCGCACAGTCTACTCCAAGAGAGCCCCAACCAAATGGAGAGGCCTTAGAAGCACCCTCTTGCTGTTCAGAGGTAATTCGAATACAGTACCCTCTGTATATAAAGAATGATGACACGAAAAGAGTACAAAATGAGCTACCTTATCTTCCACACAGACCATCCCCTGGCATGGCACAGTGCTATATTAACACACTACCTCTGTTAAGAGGGGGGGGGGGGNTATATAATTCACTATACTATGCCTTTATGTTTTTCACTGGCTTTATATAATTCACTATACTATGGCTTTATATAATTCACTATACTATGGCTTTATATAATTCACTATACTATGGCTTTATATAATTCACTATACTATGGCTTTATATAATTCACTATACTATGGCTTTATATAATTCACTATACTATGGCTTTATATAATTCAATGGCTTTATATAATTGACTATACTATGGCTTTATATAATTCACTGGTGTCACGACTTCTGCCTCTCCTTGTTCGGGCGGTGTTCGGCGGTCGACGTCACCGGTCTTCTAGCCATCACCGATCCACCTTTCATGTTCCATTTGTTTTGTCTTGTTTCCCCACACACCTTGTTGTCATTCCCTCATTACTTGTTATGTATTTAAGCCTTTAGTTTCCCCCATGTCTGTGTGGGTATTTGTTTATTGTCAGTGGCACGTTTCCGGCTGGTTTGCGCCAGACTTGTATTTCACAGTACTTTGTGCTGTCGCACGTTATTCTGTAGGCATTTGTTTTTGTGACGCAATTGCGTTCAGGGTTTACTGTGCCCCAGTAAAGTGTTTTTGTTCCACTCATCTCTGCTCTCCTGCGCCTGACTCTCACGCACCAGCTACACACATGAACCTGACAACTGGCTTTTTATAATTCTCTATACTATGGCTTTATATAATTCACGGGCTTTATATAATACACTATACTATGGCTTTATGTAATTCACTATACTATGGCTTTATATAATTCACTATTCTATGGCTTTATATAATTCAATGGCTTTATATAATTCACTATACTATGGCTTCATATAATTCACCATACTATGGCTTTATATAATTCACTATACTATGGCTTTATATAGTTCGCTATACTATGGCTTTATATATTCACTATACTATGGCTTTATATAATTCACTATTCTATGGCTTTATATAATTCAATGGCTTTATATAATTCACTATACTATGGATTTATATAATTCACCATACTATGGCTTTATATAATTCACTATACTATGGCTTTATATAATTCACTATTCTATGGCTTTATATAATTCAATGGCTTTATATAATTCACTATACTATGGCTTTATATAATTCACCATACTATGGCTTTATATAATTCACTATACTATGGCTTTATATAATTCACTATACTATGGCTTTATATGTAGTGCATTTGGAAAGTACTCAGACCCATTCACTTTTTCCACATTTTGTAACATTACAGCCACATTCTAAAATTGATTTTTTTTTCATCCTCATCAATATACAAACAATACCCCATAATGACATCACAATAACCCATAATGACATCACAATACCCCATAATGACATCACAATACCCCATAATGACATCACAATACCCCATAATGACAAAGTGAACACAGGTTTTTAGAAATGTTTGCTAATTTATATAAAAATAATAAAAACAGAAATACCTTATTTAAATAAGTATACAGACCCTTTGTTCTGAGATTCTAAAACGAGCTCAGTTGCATCCTGTTTCCATTGATCATCCTTAAGATGTGTTTACATCTTGATTGGAGTCCACCTGTGTTCAATTATTTTGATTGGGCATGATATGGAATGGTAAACACCTGTCTATATAAGGTCCCACAGTTGACACTGCTTGTCAGAGCAAAAACCAAGCCATGAGATCGAAATAATTATCCGTAGAGCTCCATGACAGGATTGTATCGAGGCACAGATCTGGGGAAGGCTACTAATTTTTTTTGCAGCATTGAAGGTCCCCAAGAACACAGTGGCATCCATCATTCTTAAAAGGAAGAAGTTTGGAACCACCAAGACTCTTCCTAGAGCTGGCCGTCGGGCCAAAATCAGCAATTGGGGGAGGTGACCAAGAACCCAATGGTCACTCTGACAGAGCTCCAGAGTTCCTCTGTGGCGATGGGAGAACCTTCCAGGAGGACAACCATCTCTGCAGCACTTCACCAATCAGGCCCTTATGGTAGAGTGGCCAGACGGAAGCCACTCCTCAGTGAAAGGCACATGACAGTCCGCTTAGGCACCTAAAGAACTCTCAAACCATGAGAAACAAGATTCTCTGGTCTGATGAAACCTAAAATTGGCCATATCTCCCTCACCCTGAACCTATAAACCCGGCGCCTTTTCAGGATCGTCCGGGCCAGAGTTTCAACCTCAGAACGCTGAGTGGGTCACCCTCCCCTGGGTTGGCTTAGCCCAGAGATGCCCCTCTTACGACTCCTACCAATGCACTCAGTACCTATAGTTGGGTCTCAGGCTCCTTTATACCAGCCACTCGGGATCCCGATAGACTAGCTAACCAGATGCTAAAAATACTCAATTAATTAAGTCTATTTCATGAGCCTAGAGATAAAAGACAAGCACTTATATGACTCATTGATGACACACGGTTTCAGAACATAAAGCAAGTTTATTCAACATTCCAGAAACAGGCATAAAAAAATCCCAGATCAATCAATATCACAAATCAATGATTAGCTAATATGAACCATGGATTAACTTGATAGATGCTTCCAGCGCCCTTTAGCTAAACCCTTAGTGGGATCTGACGATAAAATGTTCTTTGTCTATCACATTTTTATGAGAAGCACAATATTTAATAACAAGAAAAACAGGTTCTTACCTTCTACCTTCTATAAACAGCTCTTTGTCTCGCACCTCAAGATGATCAGGCCCTCAGATGGCGTCTTTAAATCTCTAACAGCTACTCTAACACACTTCTATCAATGAGGTCACCTTAACGATTCCTCCTAGAATGTTACTTTAACCAAGTATAATACAAATCTAAATATCTCATAAGCTATAAAGCTATGGCAAAACTTTTCTTCCAGCAGGTGACAGGTTGTTCTAGCAAGCTCAAAGAGAGTGGTGCTCTTCCTTTATACCCTCAGTCTTTCTTTCTGCTAACTATTAATTTATTCTCCTTTTTCTTATTTTCTTTAATCAATGTCAATTCTCTTATCAATGTTCTTTATGCTCCACGTCTGAGTGAAAGTGAAACTTCTTAATGAGTATGAGTGTATGCAAGTGGGGCCTTCCTACCGATGCACTCTGTCACTTAAATGTCACAGAAACCAGTATATAACTCAACAGTTGTTTAGTGATGCCTATATAGTGGTCCCTATATCTATAACTCAACAGTTGTTTAGTGGTCCCTATATAGTTGTCCCTATAACTATAACTCAACAGAGCTTTGTTGAATCTTTCCTTCCTCTTGTGGCGGGACATTGGGACTTCATTACAACCTACTACATCATCATCATCATCAGAATCTTCTTCCTCCAGCACCAGAATCTGCAGAGGGGCCGTCAGGTTGTCCAGTGGTCTCAGTTTCCTGGGAGTTGAGTATGGCACCCAGCATGGCTCTGTACAGCTGCCCAGAGGAAGAGTCTTCCATCAGGAGAGAATCCGGGGTCACCCCCCGTCTCAGTTCGGCCACAAGCTGGTGTACCAGAGTGCCCTTGTACAGCCTAGACTCCAACAGGGAAACAACAGATGGTTGAATTAGCTGTGTTGCTGCTTGGATAGAATAACATGTAAAGGGATACCACTGGTCTACTCTAGAGGTTAGAGGTTAGGGGTTAGGGTTGATTCAGGAAGTGAACGTTACCATGCACACTGAGGCTCAGGTAGAGGTAAACACAGCAGTTGGTTCAGGTCAAGGCCATCCCTCATGCAACACTGCCATTGGCTATAGGCGTGGGCCACACCCAGGTCTAGACTCCTAGCACCTCTCTGAATCAGCCCTCTCAGCCTCTCCAACACTGGTCCCTCCTCTATAAAACCGATACACAAAAAGGGGAGGAGTCATTGGCTGCACTTCACGCACTTTATTTATACATTCTAAGTTGTGTGCCTGTGTGTGTGTTTTCATCCATGCTCTGGGCCATACCTCTCTGCCTCTTCTTCTTTATGCAGAGCTCTCCATACACCAGTCCCAGTAGCAGGGCCTGCAGGAGAGGACGATCTGGTCGGGGATGGGCGTGCCTCAGCCAGTAGCAGGTAACAGCCACAGGAAGTCCCAGATGAGGTGGGAGACCATTCAAAGTGGACTGGGACACACCAAGGGTTTCCAAAAACACGTCAAGCCGCACTGAATGTGAAGCCTAAGAAACAGAACAAGAGAATGAGAATCAATTTCAGAATAAACATCAGTATGTTTATATTATACTGTATACTATATCACATGTCTACATACCTGATATACTGTATACTATATCACATGTCTACATACCTGATATACTGTATACTATATCACATGTATGCATACCTGATATACTGTATACTATATCACATGTGTACAGTACCTGATATACTGTATCCTATATCACGTGTATATATACCTGATTTAATGTATACTTTATCACATGTAGACATACCTGATATACTGTATCCTATATCACATGTATATATACACCTGATATACTGTATACTATATCACATGTCTATATACCTGACATACTGTATACTATATCACATTTATACATACCTGATATACTGTATACTATATCACATGTATATATACCTGATATACTGTATACTATATCACATGTCTACATACCTGATATAATGTATACTATATCACATGTATGCATACCTGATATACTCTGTACTATCTCACATGTATGCATACCTGATATACTGTATACTATATCACATGTATACATACCTGATATACTGTATACTATATCACATGTCTACATACCTGATATATCTGTATACTATATCACATATACTGTATACAGTACCTGATATAATGTATGCTATATCACATGTATGCATACCTGATATATTGTATACTATATCACATGTATACATACCTGAAATACTGTATACTATATCACATGTATATACCTGATATAATGTGTACTATATCACATGTATATATACCTGATATACTGTATTCTATATCACATGTATACATAACTGATATACTGTATACTATATCACATGTATACATACGTGATATGCTGTATACTATATCACATGTATACATAACTGATATACTATATACTATATCACATGTATACATACCTGATATACTGTATACTATATCACATGTAGACATACCTTATCCAGCGTGTCTAGCTGCAGCTGTTGTGCAGCACTGGGCAGGGCGGCTTCAACCTTGCTGTTGGTCAGGTTCTTGCCTTTCCTGTCATACTCCTCCACTTCCCCCCTCTCACCCAGCAGCAGCCCGTAGAATACCTGCCGTATAGGCCGAGAGGTGGTGCTCCCACTGGGGAAGCTGGGATCTTCCACTTGGACAGCCTGTATCACTGGCAACAGCAGCTTAATGTATATCATGTAGGAGGGAAGTGTCCCCTTCATCAATGGCAGCAGGGTCCAGTCTGGAAGGACCCTCAGATGGTTTGGGAGATGGCCGGGATCAGGAGCCTTGCCATCATTGAAGAACCGCTCCAGGCAACCGAGTGGAAGCTTGTACTCTTCTATGCCCAGAGAGAGGGCCTGGAGGGCAGCATCCATGTTGTCTGTGTTGTTCCCATGACCGATGAGACTGGGAACAGAGTCCAAGGCCTCCTGCTGCCCCTGGAAAGAGGCCAGCCAATTCAGCAACCTGTTGAAGAAGAGAACCCCTTCCCAAGCACAAAAACACACACACACATATATATGTATACATGTGATATAGTATATACATATATGCAATTTTTACTTTTTTCTACATTGTAGAATAATAGTGAGGACATCAAAACTATGAAATAACACATATGGAATCATGTACTAACCAAAAAGGTGTTAAACAAATCAAAATATATTTTAGATTTTAGATTTTTCAAAGTAGCCACCCTTTCACATGATGACAGGTTTGCAAACTCTTGGCATTCTCTCAACCAGCTTCACCTGGAATGCTTTTCCAACATTCTTAAAAGAGTTCCCACATATGCTGACAGCTTGTGGTTATACTCAAATTCAGTTGGATGTAGTTGATCAATCAATGTCGTTATATTATTAGTATAATAACATGATCATTTAAGTGGTATTTGAAATCTTCAATATAGAAATGCTACCAAAATTTTTTTACTGAAACTTGTTACAAATGATGGAGTCACTCATGATTCACCAAATTATATTTTGAAAGAGGAAGAAAAGTACTTTAAGCACATGTTTTCATTTCAGTCCCCTCCATCTCCGCTAAACAAAGTTAATTGTAAGGATCTTTTTCTATTAATAATGTAAAATTAACAGCTGTACAGAAAGACTCATGTGAAGGCCAAATTACAGAGGAGGAACTTCTTGATGTAATTAAAGCCTTTAAGTCTTGGGAAAATCCAGGGCGGGATGGTATACAAGTTGAGGTATATCAAACCTTTTTGATGTACTCAAAGGTCCGTTATTAACGTGTTTTAACCACTCCTGTAAAAATGTTAGACTTTTAGATACTCAGAAAGAAGGTCTGATTTCACTAATACTGAGACAGGAACCAGGTGGTAAATATAAGTCCATTTAAAAAATTGGAGGCCTCCAAGACTTCAGTGTTCAGATGCAAAAATTCTAGCAAAATGCAAAGCGCATAGAATTAAAAAGGTATTGTCGGATATTATTCATCCTAATCACACAGGGTTTTTTACATGGACGATACATTGGAGATAATATAAGACAAGTACTGGAAACAATAGAACACTATGAAAAATCTGGAAAACCAGACCTGCTATTCATAGCTGACTTTGAAAAGGCCTTTGATAAAATACGACTGGAATGTATGTATAAATGTCTGGACTATTTTAATTGAGGAGAATCACTTATACTTATATAGGTTAAAGTTATGTATAGTAACCCCAGGTGGAAAATAGTAAATATTGGCTACTTCTAAGAAAGTATTATACTGTCAAGAGGTTTAAAACAAGGTTGTCCACTATGGGCATATCTATTTATTATGGCCATCTGTAATGTGTCTGTGTTTTGCTGGTGTAGAGGAGTCAGGCGCAGGACAGCAGATATGAGTAAATCCAGCAAATTGTACTCAATATAATAACAAATGACAAAATTATCCAAGCCCACAAATACGGACCGCAATACAATAAAACTATCACTCACAAACAAACATGGGGGAACAGAGGGTTAAATAATGAACAAGTAATTGTGGGATTGAAACCAGGTGTGTAAACAAGACAAAAACAATGGAAAATGAAAAGTGAATCGGCGATGGCTAGAAAACCGGTGACGTCGACCGCCGACCGCCGAACGCCGCCCGAGCAAGGAGAGGGACCGACTTCAGCGGAAGTTGTGACACCATCTAAATATTATCAATTAAAATCAGATCCAACGATAATATTAAGGGGCTAGTAATCCAGGTCTTAAAAGCAAAGGTGTCACTGTAAACTGACGATTCATGTTTTCTTTTAAATCCGCAATCTGGATCCTTGCACAGCCTCATAGAGGATCTAGATAATTTTTCTAACCTCTCTGGATTAAAACCGAATTACGATTAGTGCACCATATTACGTATTGGATCACAAAAAAAATAAACATTATTCATTTGGAAAATGAATTTTATTTGTATTTTAGGGGGTAGATCAGCTTAATTTTGTAGATAGATTGTAGCTTCCATGAATGTAATTGTCTGCATAATTTTCAATCCCCCATATACAGTATATATATATATATATATATATATATACATACAGTTGAAGTCGGAAGTTTACATACACTCAGGTTTAAGTGTTTAAAACAAATTTTTCAACCACTCCACAAATTTCTTGTTAACAAACTATGGTTTTGGCAAGTTGGTTAGGACATCTACTTTATGCATGACACAAGTCATTTTTCCAACAATTGTTTACAGACAGATTATTTCACTTATAATTCACTCTATCACAATTTCAGTGGGTCAGAAGTTTACATACACTAAGTTGACTATGCCTTTAAACAGCTTGGAAAATTCCAGAAAATGATGTCATGGCTTTAGAAGCTTCTGATAGGCTAATTGACATCATTTGAGTCAATTGGAGGTGTACCTGTAGATGTATTTCAAGGCCTACCTTCAAACTCAGTGCCTCTTGGCTTGACATCATGGGAAAATAAAAAGAAATCAGCCAAGTCATCAGAAAAACAATTGTAGACCTCCACAAGTCTGGTTCATCCTTGGGAGCAATTTCCAAGTGCCTGAAGGTACCACATTCATCTGTACAAACAATAGTACGCTAGTATAAACACCATGGGACCACGCAACCGTCATACCGCTCAGGAAGGAGACGCGTTCTGTCTCCTAGATATTAACGTACTTTGGTGCGAGAAGTGCAAATCAATCCCAGAACAACAGCAAAGGACCTGAAGATGTGAAGATGCTGGAGGAAACAAGGTCAAAGTATTTATATCCACAGTAAAACGAGTCCTATATCGAGATAACCTGAAAGGCCGCTCAGCAAGGAAGAAGCCACTGCTCCAAAACGGCCATAAAAAAGCCAGACTACGGTTTGCAACTGTTCATGGGGACAAAGATCATACTTTTTGGAGAAATGTCTTCTGGTCTGATGAAACAAAAATAGAACTGTTTGGCCATAATGACCATCATTATGTTTGGAAGAAAAAGGGGGAGGCTTGCAAGCCGAAGAACATCGTCCCAACCGTGAAGCACGGGGTGGCAGCATCATGGTGTGGGTGTGCTTTGCTGCAGGAGGGACTGGTGCACCTCACAAAATAGATGGCTTCGTGAGGGAGGAAAATTATGTGGATATATTGAAGCAACATCTCAAGACATCAGTCAGGAAGTTAAAGCTTGATCACAAATGGGTCTTCCAAATGGACAATGACCCCAAACATACTTCCAAAGTTGTGTCAAAAGGTATTGGAGTGGCCATCACAAAGCCCTGACCTCAACCCTATAGAAATGTGTGGGTAGAACTGAAAAAGCGTGTGCGAGCAAGGAGGCCTTCAAACCTTACTCAGTTACACCAGCTCTGTCAGGAGGAATGGGCCAA
>QNTS01003838.1:55279-75633 GCA_003317085.1 Hucho hucho
AATGAATCCCTTGGAAAGTTCCTCCTCTATGTAGCTCTTCATGGCGTCGGATTCGGGTTGTGAGAGAGGGAATATTCTTCCTCGTGTAGGAGTGGTTCCTGGAATGAGCTCTATAGCACAGTCACTGGGTCTGTGAGGAGGAAGCTGAGTAGCCCTACTCTCACTGAAAGCCAGAGCGAGGTCGTGGTACTCCACGGGAATTTTCTGTAGATCTGGGTTCTCGGTGTGAGTGGGGGTTGGAGTGGTCCTAGTAAGTGGGTGCAGGCATTTCTCCTGGCAGGTCTTGGACCACTGGACTATCTGTTTCTCAGTCCATGAAATGGTTGGGTTATGCTTCTCCAGCCATGGCAGACCTAGGATGATGGGGTGTCGTGGGGATTCAATGGTGAGCAGCTGAATGGTCTCCGTGTGCAGGGTGCTAGTACTTAGGGTGACCTCTTGTGAGATGTATTGGATCTCCCCGGTACCCAAGGGACGTCCGTCTAACGCTGCCACTGCTAAACGGGATTTACATGGGTGGAGAGAAAGATGATGAGCTTTAGCGAATGACAGATCAATGAAATTTCCTGCTGCTCCTGAATCTATCAAAGCAGTGGTATTTACAATTTCTTCCCCAAAGCGCAAGGTTACGACTAGTTCAAATGATTTAGAAGAGTAGAGGTTGGCACTCACCCTAGCAGAGTCTTGGGATGTGGGTCTGCTTGGACATGTCGCCCTCATGTGGCCAGATCCTCCACAATACAGGCATAGACGATGACGTAACCTTCTCTCCCTCTCTTCGGGCGTGAGCAGAGTGTAGCCGATCTGCATCGGTTCAACTTCGTGGCTTGCGGAGGCAGATTCGGCAGCTCGGTACAGCTGGGGCACTCGCCGAGCTCGCATCAGGTTATCGAGGCGAATGGTTAAGTCCATGAATTGACTAAGTGACTTCTCCTCCTCCCGACATGCCAGCTCCGCTTGTAGATCCGTGTTAAGTCCCCTGCGGTAAAGTAACTTCAACGGATCCTCCTCCCAACCAGTTTGTGCAGCCAGGGTGCGGAAGGAAAGGGTGTAATCTGCAGCGGTAGATCCTCCTTGGCGTAGGGAGAGTAGAAGCTCGCCCGGCTCCTCTCCGCCGGCTGGATGCTCGAACACCTCTCTGAACTGGCGGCGAAAGCTGTCGTATGAGGGAAATGATAGGTGTCCACCCTCCCATAGCGCAGTCGCCCAATCCAGTGCCCTTCCGGTCAGCAATGAACATACGAAGGACACTCGGCTGTCGTCGGTGGGATATAGGTTAGGTTGTTGATCAATAAATAGGGAGCACTGCAGAAGAAATCCCTTACATCTTGCAGCTGAGCCATCATATTTCTCAGGTAGGGACAGACGCAGAGAGCCAGAGGGAGTACTCACACTCTGAGTCGGGGGAGCCATAGAAGCAGCGGGAAGAGCTGAGGTGGCGGTCGGGGTGGTGAGTGTCTGCACGGATCTCACTAACTCCTCGGTCAGCGAGGTTAATTTCTCAAGCTGTTGCTGGTGGGCAGCCATCATAGAGGCTTGGGATGACACTTCTGATGTAAGCCGATACATAGCTGCTGGATCCTGTATTGGCGAAGTCTTCTGTAACACAGAGCCAGAGACGTTCGGATCCATATGCAGTTACTTTAATCAAGGTAGGTCAGACAGGCAAAACTCAGAGAACAGCGTAGAGGGTGTCAAAGGGAATCCAGAAACAGAACCAGTACCAGGCGTGGGTCGGGGCAGGCGGCAGACGGGAAAACGAGAATCAAAACACAGTCCAAGGTCAGATAACAGGGAATCAGTCAATAAATCAATGGAGCGCTCAGAAATGACTAGCCGGGGCAGTACAAGACTTCGCAAAGCATTGGGGCCTGGAGATGTATTTCAGCGGCAGGGACTGGGAGACTAGTCAGGATCGAGGCAAAGATTAACGGAGCAAAGTACAGAGAGATCCTTGTTGGAAACCTGCTCCAGAGCGCTCAGGACCTCAGACTGGGGTGAAGGTTCACCTTCCAACAGGACAATAACCCTAAGCACACAGGCTTCGGGACAAGTCTCTGAATGTCCTTGATTGGCTCAAACGCATTAAGAAGGAAATAAATTCCACAAATTAACTTTTAACAAGGCACACCTGTTAATTGAAATGCATTCCAGGTGTCTACCTCATGAAGCTGGTTGAGAGAATGCCAAGAGTGTGCAAAGCTGTCATCAAGGCAAAGGGTGGCTACTTTGAAGAATCTAAAATATAAAATATATTTTGATTTGTTTAACCCTTTTGTGGTTACTACATGATCCCATTTGTGTTATTTCATAGTTTTTGTAACACAGAGCCAGAGACGTTCGGATCCATATGCAGTTACTTTAATCAAGGTAGGTCAGACAGGCAAAACTCAGAGAACAGCGTAGAGGGTGTCAAAGGGAATCCAGAAACAGAACCAGTTCCAGGCGTGGGTCGGGGCAGGCGGCAGACGGGAAAACGAGAATCAAAACACAGTCCAAGGTCAGATAACAGGGAATCAGTCAATAAATCAATGGAGCGCTCAGAAATGACTAGCCGGGGCAGTACAAGACTTCGCAAAGCATTGGGGCCTGGAGATAGTATAAATAGGGGAGAGAAGTGGATACAGCTGTGCAGATAATTAGACCTAGGTACGGGGCTGATGGGAAATGTAGTCAATACTCCGGAGACGGTGTCCTTTGGTGATCGGAGAGAGCCACAGAGGTGCGATCCATGACAGTTTTGATGTCTTCACTATTATTCTACTATGAAGAAAATAGTAAAAATAAAGAAAAAATAAAGAAAAACTTGAATGAGTAGGTGTGTCCCAACTTTTTACTGCTACTGTAGCTATAAGGTTAGACTACAGTACATTTTATGTATACTGAACAACACTGCCTCGTGTAAAAAAGAGAGCTTATATTGCTAGCTAGCTACCAACAGCAAAACAACTTACTCGTTTGTCATTTGCCCTCCTGAGTCCTGGTCCAGCTTGTCTAGGCAGCCACTGCTTGCTGTCTCAACTCCTCTTCAGTGTATTCCGGCTCCAATAAATAGACCTGTATGTTCTGTATAATCAGAAGCAGCCATTGTAGCTAATTATTTAGGAATCTCGGATAGACCGTGCACGGCATAATAGCTCCAGTAAACTAGTACCCCGGTTTGACAAGCCTGCCTTCGAGGGTGGGAACAAGGAAGTAAGGCTCCCGTCAGGCTATAGTCTTTATGGAAATGAGTCAACCTAGATATCCTGGCAGATAGGAACATCATTGAGAAAAGTCCAATGGCTCTATTGAACAAGGACAACCATATCACTGTGTCTGTGTGAGAGGTTCCATTTTGTTATTTTTGGGTCTCCACATGGTTCTGGGTTGTAGACTATCCACCATTCGCACAGTTCAAAGCAGTCTCACATGAGAGGATATAAGGGAGTTGTCAGGTGGAACGGCAAAATTCCTTTCCTAAGAAATATGAATTTATTGTAGCTTTACAATACAGGTACCGCACAACAAAACGAGCTCAAAATGTGCATTCATATATGCTTATAGCTCAAGTATACACAGACAGAAGCTCAGGTTGTAAAAACAAACATAAAAGGAAACTAAGATTAATCTGAACAGACCTATCAACTGGTGGCCTTTCACAGTGAATGGTTGTACACTGGTTGATGTTTAAGTCCACATCATCCACTGTACTATGTATGTCATCCATGGCCATAACGGTATATGATCAATTGGCTTCAAAATGTCAAAATGTAAACATTTAATCATTTTTATTAATTTTTTACAAATGAATTAAAAAAGAAAAGCTGAAGTGTTTTGAGTCAATAAATATTCAACCTCCTTGTAATGGCAAAGCCTAAACAAGTCACATAATAAGTTGCATAGACTCACTCTGTGTGCAATAGCGTTTAACATGATTTTTGAATGACTGACTCATCTCTGTACCCCAGACATACAAGTATCTATAATGTCGAGCAGTGGGTTTCAAACACAGATTCAAACACAAAGACCAGGGAAGTTTTCCAATGCATCGCAAAGAAGGGCACCTATTGGTGGATGAGTAAAACATTTAAAAACAAACATTGAATAACCCTTTGAGCATGGTGAAGTTATTAATTACACTTTGGATGGTGTATCGATACACCCAGTCACTACAAAAATACAGGCATCCTTCCTAACTTAGTTGCCGGAGAGGAAGGAAACCGCTCAGGGATTTCAACATTAGGCTAATGGTGACTTTAAAACAGTTACAGAGTTTAATGGCTGTGATAGGAGAAAACTGAGGATGGATCAACAACATTGTAGTTACTCCACAATACAAACCTAATTGACAGAGTGAAAAGAAGGAAGGCTGTACAGAATACAAATATTTCAAAACATGCATCCTGTTGCAACAATGCACTAAAGTAATACTGCAAGAAATGTGGCAAAGCAATTCCCTTTTTGTCTTGGATACAAAGTGTTATGTTTGGGGCAAATCCAACACGACACATCACTGAGTACCACTCTCCATATTTTCAAGCATAGTGGTGGCTGCATCATGTTATGGGTATGCTTGTAATCATTAAGGACTGGGGAGTTTTTCAGGATAAAAAGAATGAAGCTAAGCATAGGCAAAATCCTGGAGGAAAACCTGGTTTAGCCTTTCACCTTTCAGCAAGACAATAACCTAAAACACAAGGCCAAACCTGCACTGAAGTTGCTTACCAAGAAGACAGTGAATATTCCTGAGTGGCCGAGTTACAGTTTTGACTTAAATCTGCTTGAAAATCTATGGCAAGACCTGAAAATGGTTGTCTAGCAATGATCAACAACCAATTTGACAGAGCTTGCAGAATTTTGAAAATAATAAAGGGTAAATGTTGCACAATCCAGGTGTGGAAAGCTCTTAGACACTTATCCAGAAAGACTCACAGCTGTAATCGCTGCCAAAGGTGCTTCTACAAAGTATTAACTCAGGGGTGTGAATACTTATGTAAAGGAGATATTTCTGTATTTCATTTTCAATAAATGTAAAAAATATTCTAAAAACATGTTTTCACCTAGTCATTATGGGGTATTGTGTGTAGATGGCTAAGAAAAAAATCATAATTTTATCAATTTTGAATTCAGGCTGTAACACAACAAAATGTGAAATAAGACAAAGGGTAAACTAATGGACAACAACATTTAGGCTTCTACTTCCAGCTTATACATAGTATATACAGTGCCTTCGGGAAGTATTCAGACCCCTTGACTTTTTCCACATTTTGTTACATTACAGCCTTATTCTAAAATGTATTCAATCGTTTTTTCCCCCATCAATCTACACACAATACCCCATAATCACAAAGCAAAAACAGTTTTTTTGAACTGTTTGCTAATTTATCAAAAATAAAAAACTGAAATATTATATTTACATAAGTATTCAGACCCTTAACTCAGTACTTTGTTATAGCATCATTGGCAGCGATTACAGCATTGAGTCTTCTTGGGTATGACGCTACAAGCTTGGCACACCTGTATTTGGGGAGTTTCTCCCATTCTACTTTGCAGATCCTCTCAAGCTCTGTCAGGTTGGATGGGAAGCGTTTCTGCACAGCTACTGTATGGTCACTCTAGAGATGTTCGATCGGGTTCAGGTCCGGGCTCTGGCTGGGCCACTCAAAGACATTCAGAGACTTGTCCCGAAGCCACTTCTGCGTTGTCTTGGCTGTGTGCTTAGAGTCGTTGTCCTGTTGGAAGGTGAACCTTCACCCCAGTCTGAGGTCCTGAGCACTCTGGGGCAGGTTTTCATCAAGGATCTCTTTGTACTTTGCTCAGTTCATCTTTGCCTCGATCCTGACTAGTCTCCCAGTCCCTGCCGCTGAAAAACATCCCCACATCATGATGCTGCCACCACCATGCTTCACCGTAGGGATGATGCCAGGTTTCCTCCAGACGTGACGCTTGGCATCCAGGCCAAATAGTTCAAACTTGGTTTCTTCAGACCAGAGAATCTTGTTTCTCATGGTCAGCGTCTTCAGGTGCCTTTTGGCAAACTCCAAGCAGGCTGTCATGTGCCTTTTACTGAGGAGCGGCTTCCGTCTGGCCACTCTACCATAAAGGCCTGATTGGTGGAGTGCTTCAGAGATGGTTGTCCTTCTGGAAGGTTCTCCCATCTCCACAGAGGAACTCTAGAGCTCTGTCAGAGTGACCAATGATCCCTTCTCCACCGATTGCTCAGTTTGGCCTGGGCGGCCAGCTCTAGGAAGAGTCTTGGTGCTTCCAAACTTCTTCCATTTAAGAATGATAGAGGTCACTGTGTTCCTGTGGACCTTCAATGCTGCAGAAATGTTTTGGTACCCTTCCCCAGATCTATGCCTCTACACAATTCTGTCTCGGAGCTCTACGGACAATTCCTTCGACCTCGTGGCTTGGTTTTTGCTCTGACATGCACTGTCAACTGTGGGACCTTATATAGACAGGTGTGCGCTTTTCCTAATCATGTCCAATTAATTGAATTTACCACAGGTTTACTCCAATCAAGTAGAAACTTCTCAAGGATGATCAATGGAAACAGGATGCACCTGAGCTCAATTTCGAGTCTAGTAGCAAAGGGTCTGAACACTTGTGTAAATAAGGAATTTCATTTTTTCTTTTTTTTTATACATTTGCAAAATGTCTAAAAACCTGTTTTCGCTTCATCATTATGCGGTATTGTGTGTAGATTTCTGAGGGAAATGTTTTATTTAATCCATTTTAGAATAAGGCTGCAACGAAACAAAATGTGGAAAAAGTTAAGGGGTCTGAATACTTTCCAAAGGCACTGTACATTTTACAGACACAGTATATTTTACAATAGTTATCTTTTGTTTGTTTTTAGTCCCATCCTTTAGCTACCCTCAAACCCTCCCATCTATCTCTGAACACCAGCCAGTTTTGATTTCTATTTGCCATATATTTTTCAACTGTGCTGTGATGTTTCACAAAAGTTCTGAACCTTTCTATTCTCATAGTTTCTACGGTTTGTAAATTAAAGATAAACATTTTTGCTAAGAGTATTATTATATTATTGACCGATTGACTATGACTTTTCAAATCACCCTGCTGTGCTATTTGCAGAGTTACATGCTGACCAAACGATTGCGCCTGCATGCGCCATCGCACACATGTTGATTTTGTACCCCCACACCTGACACGATCAGGTAACGCAGGTTGAAATATGGAAACAAACTCTGAACCAATTATATTGATTTGGGGACAGGTCGAAAAGCATTAAATATTTATGGCAATTTAGCTAGCTAGCTTGCAGGGATACAAACATTGGGTTGTTATTTTACAAGGTCCTCTACTCGACAATAAATCCACAGATAAATGGTAAACTGAATTCCTTTCTCGTCATCTCTCCTCCTTCCTCAGGCTTCTTTTTTACTTTTTTGGACTTTATATGGCGGTTGGCAACCAACTTTAAGGTGCATTACTACAACCGACTGGAGTGTGGACTTCAGTTCATCTTTCAATCACCCACGTGGATATATGCTCTTAAAAACCAACAAGGAGATGGGAGAGGATGGACTTGCAGCTCATTGAGCATCACAAATATAACCTATTTCTGTTTTAGCGCCTGGCCACGCAGACGCTCTCGCTGAGGCACGCGAGAAGTGTGGCTGCAATGACTGAAGAACATGTATGTGTAAAGGTATTTTGCAACGCTAGCGGTGTTGTCAGCATGTTAGCTCCAGGTAAATGTTGCAATTGTTCAGCCATTATTGGAACCTGCGACCATAAACAAGCTACATATGGACAGTACCAAAACAAATGATCTAATGAATCTGTCTCTTCGCAGAAAAATATGCAGAGCTGGGATGGTTTCTATCCCCCATATACTGTATGTAACATTCTATTGGTTGCAAGAATTTTGTATAATAATTTAAATGGAAAACTCTGAGTTTTGAATCCGCCGTTATTTTGTGCATCAGTTTATAAACCATGTGCCATGGAATTGGTACATCGAAAATCTCTTCCCAACTACTGTATCTTGCCATCTATATTGCACAGCTGTCAATTTTTTGTTCTTTAAAAGAAACTGGTATACTTTTTTTATGTATCACAATTTTCTTTAACCAATTTTGGTCTTTAATGCAGGGCCGACAGACAAGTTCCTTACTTTCTCCCCCTTCCACTTGCCTCTTCCATATTTGCAGTAATGCTGCAATTAGTTGGTTGTAATTTTAGGTGGAGCAGACATTTCGATATATTTTTGTTAGCTGCATGTGTGACACATCACCATTTTTATTTATCATATCATTTAGAAAGATTCTACATTTAAAAAAAATCTATATATTTTTTATCAATTTATTGGCATCTAAACATAATATGTGTTGTAATATTTGTTCTATCTTTTCTGGTGGATTAAATTGAAATTGCAACCAACTTTTCTATGTCTTGTTTTAAAAATAGCAATATTTTGGAGATTATTTGATTTTCAAATAACCGAAAGTGAGAGGTCGTAATCTGAATGAAGGGAAAAAGGCCAGTTCCACATTATGTACGCCAAACTGCCGCCCCGCTCTTTGACAGCTCAAAATGTCCCTGTCTCCCGGGTCGCTTTGCCTGCTGATTGCGGGACCGGGAGAGAGAGAGGGGCGTTTTGGAGAGCGGTGTAGCTCGCCAACCGACGCGCTATAGAGCCCAATGCCCAGTGTCTAGAGTAGGCTACTGGATACATTTTTGGATAGTTTTTCCTACTTTTTTTTAAAGAGCACAGGGAACAATAATTTATTGTGAGTGTGTGTGTGTGTGTGTGTGTGTGTGTGTGTGTGTGTGTGTGTGTGTGTGTGTGTGTGTGTGTGTGTGTGTGTGTGTGTGTGTGTGTGTGTGTGTGAGAGAGAGAGCGATAGAGAGAGAGAGAGACATGAGAGACATTTGAAATGTCTTTATTATTTTGGAACTTTTGTGAGTGTAATGTTTACTGTTAATTTTTTATTGTTTATTTCACTTTTGTTTATTATCTATGACACTTGCTTTGGTAATGTAAGCATATGTTTACCATGCCAATAAAGCCTATTACATTGAATTGAGAGAAATAATTGTATTTTGAGTCAACGGTCACCCTTGCCTCGCGCTGCTGTCGAAAAAGAGAACGGTAACAACACAAACCCGCACCCACAGCTCCCTGACGCAAACAAACGACAACAAGTCAGCCAGTCACACATTCCCATTCATGTAAATTAGCACTAGAAATAAGCTTACTTTCCCAGCTCTTCGTATAGCTGAAAATCGTCCGTGAATCGTGTACAGGTTGTCGCAGCCATGTCTCCGTATGTCGTGCTTCTCTCACCGTTGCTCCTTCGCTTGATATGATCCTCCTGCCCGATATGTACTTTCTCTCTAAATATGCGTGTTCTTTCTGAGCTGCGGCGATTCAAAGATAGACCTGTACGGCAGCGGATAAGGTTTCGGTTTGATAAGGAATGCAGACAGGCGAGCGACCAAGTTGGCTTTACCTCGTCTATCCCACTATCTATCTACTTACTGTACTCTATCGTTCCTCACCCAGTGCGCTTGACTGCAAAGTGTGAACCGCTCCAAAGACCTTTGGCGAGAGCTGCTCAGCGCTGCCCTCGTTTGGGCGCTGGGCGTACAGTACTTCTAAATACGGGCAGATCTAATAAGCTATTTGTGTATGGTGGAAGGGGTATGATGTAGATTTCAATTATTTCAATGACAGATATAAAATGCAATGGCAATGCATTACAAACAATAGCCTACATTAAAATACATCTGTATGTATTGTAATTGTCTGTAGGCCTATGTAA
This sequence comes from Hucho hucho, assembly GCA_003317085.1. NCBI lineage: Eukaryota > Metazoa > Chordata > Actinopteri > Salmoniformes > Salmonidae > Hucho > Hucho hucho. Next base: position 65,059 of record QNTS01003838.1, read on the forward strand.
TGTTAGAATAGGCCTACAGTCATGCAAGTCTATTAAACAAATAAGAATACAGAACATGTTGAAAGGTAAGTGGTTGTGGTATGGACTGCCCAATGCAACAGTTGTAGTAAATCATATTGAGCTGTCAAATAACTTCCTTTACACATGCTACAGGATGTGGTCTATATTGACATAATTCTATAACAGCTTCATTCTGTTGTGACATTACTAACCAAAGTGGGTATATAGATGAGTCAGAACCTAACGACATCACTCTGATTCTCTGGGTATAGATGAGTCAGAACCTAACGACATCACTCTGATTCTCTGGGTATAGATGAGTCAGAACCTAATGACATCACTCTGATTCTCTGGGTATAGATGAGTCAAAACTTAACGACATCACTCTGATTCTCTGGGTATAGATGAGTCACAACCTAACAACATCACTCTGATTCTCTGGGTATAGATGAGTCACAACCTAACGACATCACTCTGATTCTCTGGGTTTAGATGAGTCACAACCTAACGACATCACTCTGATTCTCTGGGTATAGATGAGCAGTTGAAAACCCTACAATCTTAGTGTTTCTACATTAAAATGAAACACATTTTATAGTTATCAATCACCTTCATTTACAAATTATTAATCCTAAACCAAAACACTAAGCTCTCTGCAATGGGTCTACTTCCCTTCCCCACCGTCACCCCCTTCCAAAACACATACATGTTTATTTTACTATCCTTGTGGGGACCAAACAGTTGATTCCTATTCAAAATCCTATTTTCCCTAAGCCCTAACCCTTAACCTAACCCTTACCTTAACACCAAAACCCTAACTCCTAAAACGAACCCCTAACCCTAATTCTAACCCTATCCCTAATTGTAACCCTAACCCTAAACCTAACCCCCAAGTCTAAAATAGCCGTTTTCCTTGTGGAGACAGGTGAAAAGTCTTACTATCCTTGTGAGGACTTCTGGTTCCCACACACTGGGATGACATCACTGTCAGAGACACCTGTGATTGGCAGATCTGTATATCAGGGTGGTTGGCATCACAAGCCTGTCCAATAGAGAAGTATGGGTACATTCTCTCAGTAAACATTTATTTCAAAGTGTAGATGTATGTCATGTCTTTGGCATCGTAGAAGGCCACCTGTCCCCTGTCGTAGTCCAGTTGTAATCTGATCCTCTGGGGTCTCCTCTTCAGAGTGAGGGTCTCATGTTCTGCCCAATACTGACCACTACTCTGGTGCATAGCCCAGTATGAATACTCTGGGTTTGCAGATGCTTACCCGTTCTTGTTGATTGACTCCTTGGCCACGTCTATATACCATTCAGGATGGTCCCCCACCTCCACCTCCCAGCTGTGCCTTCCTGAGCTTGATTGACTCCTTGGCCACGTCTATATACCATTCAGGATGGTCCCCCACCTCCACCTCTCAGCTGTGCCTTCCTGAGCTGAACCCCTCAGAGTCCAGAACTGTGATGCAAATGGTGTTCCTCTCTGGGTTGTCAGGGAGCTGCTGCCTTTTGCCTAAATGTCTCACACTGGTCAGATCATCAGACAGAGAGAGCCAGCGGGCAGCAGTGTTGGGGTCCAGAATCACAGGAGTGTATTTGACAATCCCCTGCATCTTCTCCCAGACTCTGAACTGCAGGTTGCCCAGGTGTTTGGCCACATCTATCAGTGCTCCTGATAGATGTGGCCAAACATCTATTCTTGTTTCACAGCAGTGATGCTTTCTGTGAGAGAAGAGATCTGGTCCTGAATTGTTCTTAATCTCTCTGGCAATCATCTTCCCCTTCTCTTCCTCTTCCTTCCTCAGTGCTGCCAGTCTGGCCTCCTCTACCTCCCTCAGGAACTGGTGAAGCTTCTCAAACTCACCTCTGATCTGTCTCTCTGTGGATACCAGCTGCTTCTTGGAGTATTGCACCATTTCATTGTACGTCTTTTCAATGTTTTTACATTTGTCCCGCCTGTTCTGCAATGACTCTAAATCTGATTCTAGACAGTCTAGACATGCCTTCCTCTGAAACAGTATCCCCCCCGCCCGCGTCACTCTCTTCCCTGGACTCCCATCTCTCCCTCCATCTTTGTCAGGAAGCTCCTCCAATGAAAAGTGAATTACAGCATCCTTAGAAGATTTTCCTATTTTGTTGCCTTACAACCTGGATTTTGGGGGGTTTGTGTCATTGGATTTACACAACATGCCTACCACTTTGAAGATAAAAAATATTTTTTATTGTGAAACAAACAAGAAATAAGACAAAAAAAACTGAAAACTCGAGCGTGCATTGCTATTCACCCCCCCAAAGTCAATACTTTGTAGAGCCACCTTTTGCAGCAATTACAGCTGCAAGTCCCTTGTGGAATGTCTCTATAAGCTTGGCACATCTAGCCACTGGGATTTTTGCCCATTCTTCAAGGCAAAACTGCACCAGCTCCTTCAAGTTGGATAGGTTCCGCTGGTGTACAGCAATCTTTAAGTCATACAACAGATTCTCAATTGGATTGAGCTCTGGGCTTTGACTAGGCCATTCCAAGACATTTAAATGTTTCCCCTTAACCAACTCGAGTGTTGCTTTAACAGTATGCTTAGGGTCATTGTCCTGCTGGAAGGTGAACCTCCGTCCCAGTCTCAAATCTCTGGAAGACTAAAACAGGTTTCCCTTAAGAATTTCCATGTATTTAGCGCCATCCATCATTCCTTCACTTCTGACCAGTTTCCCAGTCCCTGCTGATGAAAAACATGGTGTTCTCGGGGTGATGAGAGGTGTTGGGTTTGCGCCAGACATAGCGTTTTCCTTGATGGCCAAAAAGCTCAATTTTAGTCTCATCTGACCAGAGTACCTTCTTCCATATGTTTGGGGAGTCTCAAACATGCCTTTTGGCAAACACAAAACATGTTTGCTTATTTTTTTCTTTAAGCAATGCCTTTTTTTTCTGGCCACTCTTCCGTAAAGCCCAGCTCTGTGGAGTGTACGGCTTAAAGTGGTCCTATGGACAGATACTCCAATCTCCACTGTGGAGATTTGCAGCTCCTTCAAGGTTATCTTTGGTCTCTTTGCTGCCTCTCTGAATAATTCCCTCCTTGCCTGGTCTGTGAGTTTTGGTGGGTGGTTTATTGTGGTGCCATATTCTTTCATTTTTAAATAATGGATTTAATGGTGCTCCGTGGGATGTTCCAAGTTTCTGATATTTTTTTTATAACCCAACCCTGATCTGTACTTCTTCACAACTTTGTCCCTGACCTGTTTGGAGAGCTCCTTGGTCTTCATGGTGCCGCTTGCTTGGTGGTGCCCCTTGCTTAGTGGTGTTGCAGACTCTGGGGCCTTTCAGAACAGGTGTATATACAGTTGAAGTCGGAAGTTTACATACACCTTAGCCAAATGCATTTAAACTCAGTTTTTCACAATTCCTGACATTTAATCCTATTAAAAATTCCCTGTCTTAGGTCAGTTAGGATCACCACTTTATTTTAAGAATGTGAAATGTCAGAATAATAGTAGAGAGAATGATATATTTCAGCTTTTATTTATTTCATCACATTCCCAGTGGGTCAGAAGTTTACATACACTCAATTAGTATTTGGTAGCATTGCCTTTAAATGGGTTATCTTGGGTCAAACATTTCAGGTAGCCTTCCACAAGCTTCCCACAATAAGTTGGGTGAATTTTGGCCCATTCCTCCTGACAGACCTGGAGTAACTGAGTCAGGTTTGTAGGCCTCCTTGCTCGCACACGCTTTTTCAGTTCTGCCCACAGATTTTCTATGGGATTGAGGTCAGGGCTTGTGATGGCCACTCCAATACCTTGACTTTGTTATCCATAAGCCATTTTGACACAACTTTGGAAGTATGCTTGGGGTAATTGTATATTTGGAAGACCCATTTGCGACCAAGCTTTTTAACTTCCTGACTGATGTCTTCAGATGTTGCTTCAATATATCCACATAATTTTCCTCCCTCATGATGCCATCTATTTTGTGAAGTGCACCAGTCCCTCCTGCAGCAAAGCAACCCCACAACATGATGCTGCCACCCCGTGATTCACGGTTGGGAGGGTGTTCTTCGGTTTGCATGCCTCCCCCTTTTTCCTCCAAACATAACGATGATCATTATGGCCAAACAGTTCTACTTTTGTATCATCAGACCAGAGGACATTTCTCCAAAAAGTACGATCTTTGTCCCCATGTGCAGTTGCAAACCGTAGTCTGGCTTTTTTATGATGGTTTTGGAGCAGTGGCTTCTTCCTTGCTGAGCGGCCTTTCAGTTTATGTCGATATAGGACTCGTTTTACTGTGGATATAGATACTTTGTACCGGTTTCCTCCAGCATCTTCACAAGGTCCTTTGCTGTTGTTCTGGGATTGATTTGCACTTTTTGCACCAAAGTACGTTCATCTCTAGGAGACAGAACGTGTCTCCTTCCTGAGCGGTATGATGGCTGCGTGGTCCCATGGTGTTTATACTTGCATACTATTGTTTGTACAGATGAACGTGGTACCTTCAGGCGTTTGGAAATTGCTCCCAAGGATGAACCAGCCTTGTGGAGGCCTACAATCGTTTTTCTGAGGTCTTGGCGGATTTCTTTAGATTGTCCCATGATGAAAAACTATAGTTTGTTAACAAGACATTTGTGGAGTGGTTGATAAATGAGTCATTGATAAATGACTCCAACCTAAGTGCATGTAAACTTCCGACTTCAACTGTATACTGAGGTCATGTGACAGATCATGTGACACTTAGATTGCACACAGGTGGACTTTATTTAACTAATAATGTGACTTCTGAAGGTAAATGGTTGCACCAGATTTTATTTTGGAGCTTCATAGCAAAGGGGGTGAATACATATGCACGCACCACTTTTCCGTTAGAAATTTGTTCACATTTTTTGAAACAAGTTAATTTTGTCTATGTCCATTACATGAAATCCAAATAAAAATCAATTTAAATTACAGGTTGTAATGCAACAAAATAGAAAATATGCCAAGGGGGATGAATACTTTTGCAAGGCACTGTATTTGGTCTGATCCCAAAATGTCTCCAGACAGCTGGAACAGAAGCTGTTGTTGTGGCAGCCCGGAGAAACAGGCTCTCTGAAAGTCTCTGAACAAATATGACAGCACAGAAAACTATCCAGGAGAGATCATTTATCTGCCATTTTCTCTGTCACGATACTGCTAGTATCCTACTGTCCTTCACTTTGAAAATGGCACCTCTGTTTTGTTCAGCACACTTGATGGTCTACAGACGTTCTGTGATAAATGATGAACTAAGACATAAAACAGTGAAACATCAGTTTGAGGACACTTCTCAACTTTAATCATATTGATCTTTCAACAAACCTGAAAAACAGTCTTAGCATAACTGAATATCATACTGTTGGTTTCTCTTTACTGATTCAGTGATATCCAGTGTGTATTCCATACTAGATGTCTGTACTATAAGTCAATAACTCTTCAGTCAGTACCTAATTCGACATAATTGCTTCCAATTAGCCTCGATAGTTAGATAAATGACTCATTGTGAAGTTGCTGCTTCTCTCTCTTTCACTGTTTCCAAATGGCACCCTATCCCCTAAGTAGTACACTATGGACCAGGGCCCATAAGGCTCTGGTCGAAAGTAGTGCACTATAATGGGATAAGTGTGATATTTCGTACGCACCCTTTCGTTCCCTTGTTTCCAAACCAGTATATTACTACTGTACCATCATGGGCCCTCCGGGGGGGGGGGGGCACAGACAGTTGACATGAACACAGCCAATGACCTTTTAGAAATCAACATCATTATCATTGTTCTAATGTTGTTATTAGGTAATGCTGTGAAGCTAAATCTGTCTGTCTCGCTTCACTGTGGACATTTACGTCAGACATAATTAATTAGCTGAACGGTCACTTGTTCTGAAGTCACTTGTTCTGAAGTCACTTGTTCTGATGTGCTTTTAAAACCTTGTGTAGGGCTATTGCCTATCATAGGAAAACAAACTAAAGTTATGTAACCCTTTCCTGCAGTCAATGACCTTCTTTGGCCTCATGAGTGGAATGTTATTAATATTTTTACATAATTTCATAATTAACAAAGATTTTTAAAACAATGGATGAAAATCCGGTGTTTCTACAGTATGTCAAGCAGTTTTGTTATATTTCGGTATTCTGTGATTTTTACTAAACCAAAATATAAATGCAACATGCAACAATTTCAAAGATTTTACTGAGTTACAGTTCATATAAGGAAATCAGTCAATTGAAATCAATTCATTAGGCCCTAATCTATGGATTTCACATGACTGGGAATACAAATACAGTGCCTTTGGAAACTATTCAGACCCCTTGACTTTTTCCATATTTTGTTATGTTTCAGGCTTATTCTAAAATGTATTAAATTGTTATTTTTTCCCTCAGCTAACTACGCACAATATCCCATAATGACCAAGCAAAAACTGGTTTTATTTTACATAAATATTTAGACCCTTTACTCAATACTTTGTTGAGGCACCTTTGGCAGTGATTGCAGCCTCGAATCTTCTTGGATATGATGCTACAAGCTTGGCACACCTGTATTTGGGGAGTTTCTCCCATTCTTCTCTGAAAGCTCTCTCTCAAGCTCTGTCAGGTTAGATGGGGAGCGTCGCTGCACAGCTATTTTCAGGTCTCTACAGTGATGTTCGATTGGGTTCAAGTCTGGGCTCTGGCTGGGCCACTCAAGGACATTCAGAAACTTGTCCCGAAGCCACTCCTGCATTGTCTTGGCTGTGTGCTTAGTGTCATTGTCCTGTTGGGGTATTGTGTGTAGATTGATGAGGAACATTTTTCATTTAATACATTTTAGAATAAGGCTGTAACGTAACAAAATGTGGAAAAAAAGGGGTCTGAATACTTTCCGAATGCACTGTATGCATCTGTTGGTCACAGAGACATTACAAAAAAGTAGAGGCGTGGGCCAGAAAACCAGTCAGTATCTAGTGTGACCATCATTTGCCTCATGCAGCGCGACACATCTCCTTCGCATAGAGTTGATCAGGCTATGGAATGTTGTCCCACTGCTCTTCAATGGCTGTGTGAAGTTGCTGGATATTGAAGGGAACTGGAACACTCTGTTGTACACGTCGATCCAGAGCATCCCAAACATGCTCAATGGTTGACATGTCTGGTGAGTATGAAGGGAAGATCTGGGACATGTTCAGCTTCAAGGAATTGTGTACAGATCCTTGCGACATGGGGCCGTGCATTATCGTGCTGAAACATGAGGTGATGGCGGCGGATGAATGGCACGGCAATGGGCCTCAGGATCTCATCATGGTATCTTTGTGCATTCAAATTGCCATCGATAAAATGCAATTGTGTTCATTGTCTGTAGCTTATGCCTGCCCGTACCATAACACCACCACTGTGTTCACAACGTTGACATCAGCAAATCGCTCGTCCACATGACACCATATACATGGCCTGCGGTTGTGAGGCTGGTTGGACTTACTGCCAAATTCTCTAAAACGACGTTGGAGGTGGCTTATGGTAGAGAAATTAACATTCAATTCTCTGGCAACAGCTCTGGTGAACATTCCTGCAGTCGGCATGCCAATTGCACACTCCCTCAAAACTTGAGACATCTGTGGCATTGTGTTGTGTGACAAAACTGAACATTTTAGAGTGGTCTTTTATTGTCCCCAGCACAAGGAACACCTGTGTAATTATCATGCTGTTTAATCAGCTTCTTGATTTGCCACACCTGTCAGGTGGATGGATTATCTTGGCAAAGGAGAAATGCTCACTAACAGGGATGTAAACAAATTTGTGCACAACATTTGAGAGACAAGCTTTTTGTACGTATGGGCAATTTTTGGGATCTTTTATTTTCAGCTCAGGAAACATGGGACCAACACTTTACATGTTGCATTTATATTTCTGTTCAGTATACAGAACCAGTCAAAAGTTTGGACACACCTACTCATTAAAGGGTTTTTCTTTATTTGTACTATTTTCTACATTGTAGAATATTAGTGAAGACATCAAAACTATGAAATAAAGTGTAATACTGGAATGCAAAAATTTAATACTACTCTATATCTGACATGGTTCAGGTGTCTTCTTTTTTTAATCCCATAACCATGTGTGTGAGGTGTATACTGTTTAAGACTACCAATAAACACCCTGATTTAGGTTACTAAATTGAATTACATTTTATATGACTGTGCATAAAAGTCATGTTTATTTCAGCAATTTGTTAGTACAGTAGAGGGCTGTACATATGCACACGTTCACACACACAAGCACGCTCACACACTCACACACACCACAACACAACACATCACATGGAGGGATTAGAGTGTTGTCATGGAATAAATGAACATATCAAGTACACCCTTCTGTCTTCATCCAGATGAGGGATCCTGACAGTCAGCTACACTACTAACAGTCAGAGATAATAACAGTAGTCAACAGTTTATACACTACACACACACACACACACACACAGCTTTAACGTAAACATATCAAACATATCTCAAGGCCATCAGATTGTTAAACAGCCATCACTAGCACAGAGAGGCGGCTGCCTACCTACAGACTTGATATCATTGGCCACTTTAGTAAATGGAACACTAGTCACTTTAATAATACCACTATAAGAATGTTTACATATCTCGCATTACTCATCTCATATGTATATACCGTATCCTTCACTATCTATTGCATCTTAGCCGCTCTGTCACTGCTCATCCATAAATGTTATACTTATATATTCTTATCCCATTCCTTTACTGGATTGTGTGTATTAGGTTTGTTGTGGAATTGTTAGATATTACCTGTTAGATACTGCTGCACTGTCGGATCTAGAAGCGTAAGCATTTTGCAACACTCGCATTAACATGTGTACGTGACCAATAACATTTGATTTGATTTGACAAGGTATTAATACAACAGTCAAACAAATAAGACATCACCATTTGCCCTCAAGTACAACAACCAGTTGCATAACTGGAAGTCAAATAAGGATATGATCATTCAGATGTGGTTGAGGTGATCTGTAAAACCCCTGGTCATTCTGCTGACCATCGAGAGCTAGAAAACACTAGGGTCATGTTCATTAGGCACCAAACAGAAGAACAGCTGACTGAAACATGGAGGGATTAGCTGGACTTGTCCAATAACAAACCCATGTTTGCGTTTCCAGTTCAAAACATTTTACAACTAACGAACCAGCAGTTGTATAGAGTTGACATGGAGGTGGTACAGGAAGTCAGCGTAGCTCGCTCCCCCGTTGGGACTCTTATCTTCTACCAGGAGACGCTGTAGAGCCTCCTCACAGCTGTCCCCCTGCTTCACTACACACAGCTGGGGAGAGAGGGAGGGGAGCAGGGAGAGAGACACAGTCAGTCATATCGAAGATATTAGAGGTTATTTTTGTCATAACTACTTAAATTACTCTCTGGAACGTTCATGCCAACCCCAAGAAGGACGTTTTCCAGAGCCTCACCTTGCGAGTATAGGGTGTCTGTGAGTTCAGGGTGTTGATGAGTGACCTCACACTAACAGACAGAGGGTTGTCCAGCACAGGTAGCTTTGTCTGCACAGACACACACAGATACACATACTGTAAATACTGTAGATATCGACTTTAAAATCAGCAGTGGTCCTTTCACCTCTTTCCACTAATAATGTACGATGTATTCCACTTCCACGCCCTCATCCTTCACATTCCCTCACTGTCTCCCCTCTCACCTCTCTTCTTCTCCCTCACCCATCCTCCCTTATTCGTCCCCCTCCCTCCCTCTCTCACCTCTCCAGAGGGTAGTGTGGACAGACAGGTGATGTTGAAGAGTTGGACCAGGGAGGTGTTGGAGACGTTGTGGCCCACCCAGAGTAGCAGAACCAGGGGTCCGTGGACCAGGTAGAGACCTCCATGGTCCAGGCTAGCAGCAGTGCAGCGAACAGCCTCCCCTAGGCTGAGAGGACTGGGAAGGCTGGAGGTATCGCCACCTACTGGCTGGAGGTGGAAGAGACATAGTGGAGTCAGTGTGAGAGAGGGAGGGAGAGTGCTGTGACAGAAATACATAGCCACATCAGTTTCTCTATCACAATTATTCCATGTGATGTCCTCACCATCACCATCCACCACCCCCACCATCACCCCCACCACCAACACCATCACCCCCCATCACCATCACCCCCACCACCCTTACCCCTTACCAGTGGTAGCAGCAGAGGGTAGAAGTGTCCTGCTGTGGTCTTGGTATCCATGGAGACCACTTGACTGCGGCGCTGCAGGCGTTGGTGTACTGAGCTGCGGAGGCCGGGTAGCAGAACTTCACTCTTCCTCAGGCTGTTGAGGTAGACTGGCAGTGTCTTCAGGTACTGGGGTAGAACCAGCTATAGTAAGATACACACAGAGATGCACACAGTCAACTCAGGCTGTTGAAGTAGACTGGCAGTGTCTTCAGGTACTGGGGTAGAACCAGCTATAGTAAGATACACACAGAGATGCACACAGTCAACTCAGGCTGTTGAGGTAGACTGGCAGTGTCTTCAGGTACTGGGGTAGAACCAGCTATAGTAAGATACACACAGAGATGCACACAGTCAACTCAGGCTGTTGA
>QNTS01003838.1:106003-117115 GCA_003317085.1 Hucho hucho
TTTTTTTTCCTCATTTTGTCTGTCATAGTTGAAGTGTACCTATGATGAAAATTACAGGCCTCTCTCATCTTTTTAAGTGAGAGAACTTGCACAATTGGTGGCTGACTAAATACTTTTTTGCCCCACTGTATGTATATAAGGTATTACTGTTTTGAATTGTTTATTAATTTGTTAAAATGTCTAAAAACCTGTTTTCGCTTTGTTATTATGGGGTATTGTGTGTAGATTGATGACGAAATTGTTTTATTTTTAGAGCCTTATTCTTAAAATGTGTAAAAAGTCAAGGGGTCTGAATACTTTCTGAATGCACTGTACACGAAATAGGGTGCCATTTGGGATGCACACAGCGATGGAAGAAGAGGAGGAGGAAGAGGAGGAGGAAGAGGGGGAGGAAGAGGATGAGGAGGAGGAAGAGGAGAAGGAGGAGGAGGAGGAGAAGGAGGAGGAGGAGGAGAAGGAGGAGGAGGAAGAGGAGGAGAGAAAAGCAGAATGGAAGGTAGGAGAGTAGAGGAGAGGTTGTTGATAAATATTTGATCTGGTGCTCTCCATGTCCCCGGTCCTGAGTGAATATTGATGATGGGGTCCGGGGCTGGAGGCTATGCTTTCAACCACATTGGTACGTTAACACCTCTCTACCAAGTGCTGGTACATTAACACCACCAGGTCCCGAGGTTCACGGCCAGTCCTGGCTCTAGCTCCAGTATACAGTAGTACAGTATATGATGCATACAGCCTTACCTATGAATTGTCCTGAGACCAGGTTGCGCACTCACACAGTGACCGTGTGGTTGAGTGTGTGATTGCAGCTGGCACCCATCGTACTATAATGGGTTTATTTGTGTACCTAACCTCTATGCCATTACAATACCAAGAGGCAGAGGGATCCTCTGAGTGGGTTTCTATAGACTACTACACACACACACACTTATCATGCAGCACTTTACAGTAGAGGGGAGGTTAGGTCGCACAGGGTGGGAGGACAGGATGCTTGTCTCATATAGTATGTATAGTAGAACTGTCTCATATAGTATGTATAGTAGAACTGTCTCATATAGTATGTATAGTAGAACTGTCTCATATAGTATGTATAGTAGAACTGTCTCATATAGTATGTATAGTAGAACTGTCTCATATAGTAAGTATAGTAGAACTGTCTCATATAGTATGTATAGTAGAACTGTCTCATATAGTATGTATAGTAGAACTGTCTCATATAGTATGTATAGTAGAACTGTCTCATATAGTATGTATAGTAGAACTGTTCTTTATGGGGAAAGGTTAGAAAGAGTCGCTTGTCTTACATATTATAAGTACAGTACTCCTCTCATTTATAGGGAACGCGGGAGGTCACACAGAGTGTGGAAAAGGTCTCATATGATTGAGTACAATACAACTGTCACTAGAGGGGAGGTAAGATTGGAGAGTTAGGGAAGACAGGATTGTTTGTCTTGTACAGTACAACAGCTGTATCTTATGGGAAAGGGGTAAGGTTGGACAGAGTGGAAGGACAGGGTTGCGTTGTCTTATAAGTACAGTATAACTGTAATGTATGGGGAAGGGCCCAGTGTACACCACGTTGGGAAATAGCATATTAATAGGGATCAGAAGTGGAAGAGTATTTTCTTGTTTCTGCCTTCCACTGTCACTATGGATGTACGCATCACCAGGAACCCAATGTTACCTTTTCCTATTGGACACCTGTCTTCCTGTTTCCCCCATCACTAGGGGAGCACTTCAGCACTGTGACACCTCTTCCTACAGAATACCTGTCTCTTCCATCACTAGGGGAACACTTCAGCACTGTGACACCTCTTCCTACAGAATACCTGTCTCTTCCATCACTAGGGGAACACTTCAGCACTGTGACACCTCTTCCTACAGAATATCTGTCTCTTCCATCACTAGGGGAACACTTCAGCACTGTGACACTTTTCCTACAGAACAGCTGCAGACACGCAGGGCTGAGCTTCACCAGGGAGCAGAGAGAGAGAGAGAGAGAGAGAGAGGATGTGAAGAGACTACAGTGAGGGAAAAAAGTATTTGATCCCCTGCTGATTTTGTACGTTTGCCCACTGACAAAGAAATGATCCGTCTATAATTTTAATGGTAGGTTTATTTGAACAGTGAGAGACAGAATAACAACAAAAAAATCCAGAAAAATGCATGTGAAAAATGTTATAAATTGATTTGCATTTTAATGAGGGAAATAAGTATTTGACCCCTCTGCAAAACATGACTTAGTACTTGGTGGCAAAACCCTTGTTGGCAATCACAGAGGTCAGACGTTTCTTGTTGTTGGCCACCAAGTTTGCACAAATCTCAGGAGGGATTTTGTCCCACTCCTCTTTGCAGATCTTCTCCAAGTCATTAAGGTTTTGAGGCTGACGTTTGGCAACTCAAACCTTCAGCTCCCTCCACAGATTTTCTATGGGATTAAGGTCTGGAGACTGGCTAGGCTACTCCAGGACCTTAATGTGCTTCTTCTTGAGCCACTCCTTTGTTGCCTTGGCTGTGTGTTTTGGGTCATTGTCATGCTGGAATACCCATCCACAACCCATTTTCAATGGCTTGGCTGAGGGAAGGAGGTTCTCACCCAAGATTTGACGGTACATGGCCCTGTCCATCGTCCCTTTGATGCGGTGAAGATGTCCTGTCCCCTTAGCAGAAAAACACCACCAAAGCATAGTTTCCACCTCCATGTTTGATGGTGGGGATGGTGTTCTTGGGGTCATAGGCAGCATTCCTCCTCCTCCAAACACGGCGAGTTGAGTTGATGCCAAAGAGCTCCATTTTGGTCTCATCTGACCACAACACTTTCACCCAGATGTCCTCTGAATCATTCAGATGTTCATTGGCAAACTTCACACGGGCATGTATATGTGCTTTCTTGAGCAGGGGGACGCTGCAGGATTTCAGTCCTTCACGGCGTGGTGTGTTACCAATTGTTTTCTTGGTGACTATGGTCCCAGCTGCCTTGAGATCATTGACAAGATCCTCCCGTGTAGTTCTGGGCTGATTCCTCACCGTTCTCATGATCATTGCAACTCCACGAGGTGAGATCTTGCATGGAGCCCCAGGCCGAGGGAGATTGACAGTTCTTTTGTGTTTCTTCCATTTGCGAATAATCGCACCAACTGTTGTCACCTTCTCACCANTTGTGTAGGTCTACAATCTTGTCCCTGACATCCTTGGAGAGCTCTTTGGTCTTGGCCATGGTGGAGAGTTTGGAATCTGATTGATTGATTGCTTCTGTGGACAGGTGTCTTTTATACAGGTAACAAGCTGAGATTAGGAGCACTCCCTTTAAGAGTGTGCTCCTAATCTCAGCTCGTTACCTGTATAAAAGACACCTGGGAGCCAGAAATCTTTCTGATTGAGAGGGGGTCAAATACTTATTTCCCTCATTAAAATGCTAATCAATTTATAACATTTTTCACATGCGTTTTTCTGGATTTTTTTTTGTTATTCTGTCTCTCACTGTTCAAATAAACCTACCATTAAAATTATAGACGGATCATTTCTTTGTCAGTGGGCAAACGTACAAAATCAGCAGGGGATCAAATACTTTTTTCCCTCACTGTATATGGGATGAGCATGAGGTGAACTTACACAGGGGAGGATTAGAAACACATTCTGCCTTTTATCTCTTTTAAGATTCTCTCTTTCCTTTCTTCAGTAAATGAGTAGAAGTTTTACACAGTGTCTTAGAGTTGCCTTAATCTTTTTCACCCTCCTTCCATTTATACCTGATGATAACAACATGGCTCCTTGACAATTAAAAAAATAAAAATGTGTGTGTTAGTTTTTACATTATTTGCTGAGAACATTTCTAGTATTATTACCTACAGTCTAAAATACATTTTGGACATTAGATCAGTGGTCACTCACCAGAAATTCGACCAGGAATTTGACTTCCCTGACCTGGATCCTTTGTCAGAGGCAGCTCCATTCATTCCGGGTGCTACACCAAAATGTCACCACCGCAGAAGAGGGAGGAGAAACGGGGTTCTGGTCAGGCTCAGGTGGCGAGCAAACCATTCACCACTTCTCAGTATATTACTCGCTAACTTTCTCTCCATGGACAATGAAGTAGATGAGCTCAGGGCAAGTGTCTCATTTCAGAGAGACATAAGGGACTGTAACATTCTGTCACGCCCTGACCAATATGAGCCTGTTTATGTTTCATTTTGGTTGGGTCAGGGTGTGAGTTGGGGTGGGCATTCTAGGTTCTTTATATTTCGTTGTTTTGGCTGAGTATGGCTCTCAATCAGGGACAGCTGTCTATTGTTGTCTCTGATTGGGAACCATACTTAAGCAGCCCTTTTTCCCTCTAGTGTTTGTGGGAAATTGCATCTGTTTGGTTGTGTGTTGCTACGACACCAGTTGATCTTTGTTTGTTGTTTTGTTTTGGGTGAGTTAAGAATTAAACATGTTTTTCTCAACCCGGCACGCTGCGCCTTGGTCGATAAATGAAGATCGTGACACATTCTCTGTTTTTCCCGGAGAGTTCTTTTTTCCTGTTCGTGTGATGAACGGAGAATGCCGCTGGCTGTATGGACGGCGACAATATATCCGGAGAGAGCCATGATTCTGTAAAACAGATGTTGAGGGGTATGTCTCATGATTAACAACTCATGGTGTGATTGTGGTAACGTACAAGAACTCAAGTATTTTTGTTCTCCCAATCTGGAATACCCCACTATCAAATGCCGACCGCATTACCTTCCAAGAGAATTTTCTTCGGTTATTGTCACCGGCGTGTATATTTCCCCCCCCACCTGCCCAAGCTGACACCGCATTGGCTCTCAAGGAGCCGCATATTATTGTAATAGGGGACTTTAATAAAGGAAATCTGAGGAAAACACTACCCAATTTCTATCAACACATCTCCTGTGATACACGCGGAGAGAACACACTTGGCCATTGTTACTCTTACTTCCAGGATGGCTACAAGGCCCTCCCCCGCCCTCCCTTCGGCAAATCAGGTCACGCCTCCATCCTGCACCTACCTGCCTATAGACAGAAACTTAAGCAGGAAGCACCCAGGTCACCTCTGGGAATAGTATTGACGTACAGTATATTCGGACTCTGACTGGGTTCATCAGGAAGTGGATAGAGGATGTTGTTGTGACTAGGTTCATCAGGAAGTGGATAGAGGACATTGTTCCTACAATGACGATTTAGAGCTTATCCAAACCAGAGAATGTGGATAGATGGCAGCATTCACACAAAACTGAAAGCGCAAACCCCCGCATTTAACCATGGCAAGGTGACCGGGAACATGGGCATGTACAAAGAGACCACCTACGACCTCCATAAGGCAATTAAAAAGGGACAGGGACAAAGTAGAGTCGCAATTCAACAGCTCAGACACAAGACATATGTGGCAGAGACTCTAGACAATCAGGGATTATGAAGGGAAAGCCAGCCACGTCACGGTCACCCTCAATCCTGGACAAGCTAAGCATCTTCTTTGCCTGCATTGAGGAAAACAACACTGAGCCGCCAACATGGGCCTCCGCTGCTCACAAGGACTGTGTGCTCCTGATCTCTGTGGCAGAAGAGGGTAAGATATTCAAGCATGTTAACCCTCGCAAGGCTGCCGGCCCAGCCGCGTCCTCATAGCATGTGCAGAACAGCTGGTTGGAGTGTTTACTGACATATTCAATCTCTCCCTATACCAGCCTGTTGTCCCCAATTGCTTCAAGATGTCCACCATTGTTCCTGTACGCAAGAAAGCAAAAGTAACTGACCTAAATGACTATCGCCCCGTAGCACTCACTTCTGTCATCATGAAGTGCTTTGAGAGCCTAACTGACAGGACTGCAAGCTACACTACTGCTAAAATGCAGACTGAGCATTCCCACACACTCACCTTGAAAATCTCACATACAGCTAATTATAGTTACCACCAAGCACTTCAGAACCATATCACCTCCACCTTAACCGACACCCTAGACCCACTACAATTTGTTTATTGCCACAACAGATGCATGGACGACGCAATCGCCATTGCACTACACACTGCCCTATCCAACCTGCGAAAGATAAATACCTATGTAAGAATGCTATTCATCGACTACGGTGCAGCCTTCAACACGATAGGGCCCTCCAAGCTCATCACTCAGCCATCACTCAGCTCTCCCTCACTGTGCAACTGGGTCCTAGACTTCCTGATGGGCCAACCCCAGGTGGTGATGGTAAGCAACAACACCTCTGCCACGCTGATCCTCAACATGGGGGCACCACAGGGGTGCATGCTCAGCCCCCTCCTGTACTCCCTGTTCACTCATGACTGCGTGGCCATGCACGTTTCCAACTCATCAAGTTTGCTGACGACACCACACTGGTAGGCCTGATTACCAACAATGACGAGACAGCCTACAGGGAAGAGGTGAAGGCCCTGGCAGAGGGGTGCCAGTAAAATAACCTCTTCCTCAACGTCAACCAAACAGAGCTGATCGTGGACTACTAGAGACAGCAGAGCGAGCATGACCCCATTCACATCCACGGGACCACAGTTGAGAGGTTCAAAAGTTTCAAGTTCCTTGGCGTGCAAATTGCTGGACCTGAAATGGGCCCTTCATACCGACAGGGTGGTGAAGAAAGCGTAACAGCATCTCTTCAACCTCAGGAGGCTGAAAAAATGTGGCTTGGCCCCTAAGACCCTCATAAACTTCTACAGATGCATCATCAAGCACATTCTGTCGAGCTGTTTAACCGCCTGGTATGGCAACTGCACCGCCCACAACCGCAGGGCTCTCCAGAGGGTAATATAGTCAGCCCAACGCATCCTTGGGGGCACACTGCCAGCCCTCCAGGACACCTACAGAACCCGGTGTCACAGGAAGGCCAAGAAGATCTTCAAGAACCTCAGCCACCTGAGCAACAGCCTGTTTAAATCCCAAACCCAATACACATGCAGGAGGCAGACAGTCAGTGTTGACAGTTCTTTAAAATCTTTCTTTTATATTTTCTTAATATTAAAAAGGGATTACAAATTTCAATTTAATTTCATTTTAAATACAGGCTGTAACACAACAAAATGTGGGGAAAAATCAAGAGGTGTGAAACTTTCTGAAGGGCTCATTCCTATTACAGTATGGGCTGCTGTACATATCATTCCTATTACAGTATGGGCTACTGTACATATCCTTCCTATTACAGTATGGGCTGCTGTACACATCATTCCTATTACAGTATGGGCTACTGTACACATCATTCCTATTACAGTATGGGCTACTGTACATATCCTTCCTATTACAGTATGGGCTGCTGTACATATCATTCCTATTACAGTATGGGTTACTGTACATATCCTTCCTATTACAGTATGGGCTGCTGTACACATCATTCCTATTACAGTATGGGCTGCTGTACATATCTTTCCTATTACAGTATGGGCTGCTGTACATATCATTCATATTACACTATGGGCTACTGTACATATCATTCCTATTACAGTATGGGCTACTGTACATATCATTCCTATTACAGTATGGGCTACTGTACATATCATTCCTATTACAGTATGGGCTACTGTACATATCCTTCCTATTACAGTATGCGCTGCTGTACATATCATTCCTAATACAGTATGGGCTGCTGTACATATCCTTCCTATTACAGTATGGGCTGCTGTACATATCCTTCCTATTACAGTATGGGCTACTGTACATATCCTTCCTATTACAGTATGGGCTACTGTACATATCATTCATATTACAGTATGGGCTACTGTACATATCATTCCTATTACAGTATGGGCTACTGTACATATCATTCCTATTACAGTATGGGCTGCTGTACATATCATTCCTATTACAGTATGGGCTACTGTACATATCATTCCTGTTACAGTATGGGCTGCTGTACATATCATTCCTATTATATCTGGTTCAACCGGTGTAGTTACGTATAGATTGCATTTGGATTACTGTTACAGTGCTATTTGGGTTGTAGTTGCATTCATTCTGACATTTCTTGATACATTTTTGTATTCATTATTTCTGTACTTGTTTGACATTTTACTGCATTGTTAGAAAGCAGTAACATACAGTCCCTTCAGAAAGTATTCACACCCCTTGACTTTTTACACATTTTGTTCACAGGAGGTTGGTGGCACCTTAATTGGAAAGTACCGGCTAGTGGTACTGACTGGAGTGGAATAAGTGGATTGGTATCAAATACATGTCTTTCCATTTGCTCAGTTCTAGCCATTATTATGAGCTGTCCTCCCCTCAGCAGCCTCCACTGATTGTGTTGTGTTAGTGCCTGAATTTAAAATGCAGCCTGAATTTAATACCCCATAATGTCAAAGTGAAATTATGTTTTTAGAAATTTTTACAGACAAATTATACATGAAAAGCTGAAAAACCCTCTGTTATGGCAAGCCTAAATAAGTTTAGAAGTAAAATGTTGCTTAACAAGTTACATAATAAGATGCATATGATTTTTGAATGACTACCTCATCTCTGTACCCCACACATACAATTATCTGTAAGGTCCCTCAGTCAAGCAGTGAATTTCAAACACAGATTCAACCACAAAGACCAGGGAGGTTTTCCAATGCCTCACAAAGAAGGGCACCTATTGGTAGATGGGTAAAAATAAAAAATCAGACATTGAATATCCCTTTGAGCCTGTTGAAGTTATTAATTACACTTTGGATGGTGTATCAAGAAACCCAGTCACTACAAAGATACAGACATCCTTCCTAACTCAGTTGCCGGAGAGGAAGGAAACCGCTCAGGGATTTCACCATGAGGCCAGTTATGACTTTAAAACAGTTCCAGAGTTTAATGGCTGTGATAGGAGAAAACTGAGGAAGGATCAACAACATTGTAGTTACACCACAATACTAGCCTAATTGACGACGTGAAAAGGAAGGCTGTACAGAGTAAAATGTTTTAACTTCATACTGTATGTTCAAGCATGGTGGTGGCTGCAGCATGTTATGGGTATGCCTGTCATCAGCAAGGGAGTTTTTCAGGATTAAAAGAAACGGAATAGAGCCAAGCACAGGGGAAATCCTAGAGGAAAACCTGGTTCAGTCTGCTTTCCAAAAGACACTGGGAGACAAAATCACCTTTTCAGCAGGACAATAACCTAAAACACAAGGCCAAATATACACTGGAGTTGCTTACTAAGACGGTGGATGTTCCTTATTGGTCTTGTTACACTTTTGACTTAAATCGTCTTGAAAATCTATAGCAAGACTTTAAAACGGCTGTGTATCAATGATCAACAAGCAACTTAAAAGCTTGAAAAATTGTGTTGGACAATATGTGCAAATATTGTACAATCCAGGTGTGCAAAGCTCTTAGAGACTTACCCAAAAAGAAAAAAAAATTAAATACAGAAATATCTCATTTACATAATAAGTATTCCCACCCCTGAGTCAATACATCACCGTTGGCAGCGATTACAGCTGCCAACGGTGATGTATTGACTCAGGGGTGGGAATACTTATTATGTAAATGAGATATTTCTGTATTTAATTTTCAATAAATTGTCAAACATTTCGACAAACATGTTTTCACTTTGTCATTATGGGGTATTTGTGTGTAGATGGGTGAGAAAAACATACATTTAATCCATTTTGAATTCAGGCTGTGACATTTGGAATACGTCAAGGGGGATGAATATTTTCTGAAAGCACTGTAAGTTGTTCGCTGCACCCACTATAACATCTGCTAAACTGTATGTGACCAATAATCTTTGATTTGATTTGATGACCTCTCCCCAAGTCGAGTAGAGGTGAAGAGAGGTGAAGAGAACAGCCAACCAGGGAGGATGAGAGGAAGGAGAGAGAGAGGCATTTGGAGTCAGTTCCCGTGGGAGGGGGCCAGTGAAAGCCAGGTCATGTTCATGGAGGATCATGGCTCATTCTTTTCAAACATGGCTAAATTATTCACTGACTGTTGGTGGAGAGGTGTTTTAGAGGAGCAATGGGAGGCTTAAACCAAGGCCACCAACAGAGGTAACTCTGCAAGCAAACACACAGAGATACATACAGAGATACACACAGAGATACTGCACAGAGATACACACAGAGATACACACACACAAGCACACACACACACAAGCACACACACAAGCACACACACACAGTACATATTACACACACTCTGAAAGCTGTTTTCGACTTGTTCAGTGTTGTAGCTGTGAATCATATTTCGATTTTATAAACCATATGAAACCAACATAATAATTCCAGAACACTTCAGTGATTAATGCAGAAACAAATGAAAAACTGAGCAACAGTTATTAGATGTTTGAGGCTCCAAGAAAAAGCTCCAACAATAACTGTGCGTGTTTGGGTGCTAATTATAAGAGAAAGCAGAGCCATATGTCAGAGACAGACAGTGAGGATCAAGTTATTTAATTGACATCCAGACAGCAGGCTTAGCGCAGTTAGCTAGTGGTACTGTAGTTAGTTAGTGGTACTGTAGTTGGTTAGTGGTACTGTAGTTGGTTAGTGGTACTGTAGTTGGTTAGTGGTACTGTAGTTTGACAGTGTTAATGTAGTTAGTTAGTGTTACTGTAGTTAGTTAGTGTTACTGTAGTTGGTTAGTGTTACTGTAGTTAGTTAGTGGTACTGTAGAGTTAGTGTTACTGTAGTTGGTTAGTGGTACTGTAGTTTGACAGTGTTAATGTAGTTGGTTAGTGGTACTGTAGAGTTAGTTACTGTAGTTAGTTAGTGTTACTGTACTTAGTTAGTGTTACTGTAGTTAGTTAGTGTTACTGTAGTTAGTTAGAGGTACTGTAATTGGTTAGTGTTACTGTAGTTGGTTAGTGGTACTGTTGTTAGTTAGTGGTACTGTAGTTAGTGTTACTGTAGTTAGTTAGTGTTACTGTAGTTAGTTAGTTGTACTGTAGTTAGTTAGTTGTGCTGTAGTTATTTAATGTTACTGTAGTTAGTTAATGTTACTGTAGTTAGTGTTACTGTAGTTGGTTAGTGTTACTGTAGTTAGTGTTACTGTAGTTGGTTTGTGTTACTGTAGTTAGTTAGAGGTACTGTAATTGGTTAGTGTTACTGTAGTTGGTTAGAGTTACTGTAGTTAGTTAGTGGTACTGTAGTTGGTTAGTGTTACTGTAGTTAGTTAGTGT
>QNTS01003839.1:0-12147 GCA_003317085.1 Hucho hucho
CCCCCCCCCCCCCCCACACACACTCTTTTACACTGCTGCTACTCTCTGAATGTATATATGCATAATCACTTTAATAACTCAACCTACATGTACATATTGTAGCGGGGCAGGGGAAAAAGAGGGAGAAGCTTAGTCGAATTAGAAGGGGTGGGAGATGAATAAATGTTGGATGGGCAAATAGGAATCCTGACTTAATGAAGTGGTGATTAACTTCTTAGGGAGCGGCAGCATAGGTGACGGTTTTGGAGAGTCTGGCGTGCCCAAAGTAAAATGCCTGCCACTCAGGCCCAGAAAATAGGATATGCACATAATTAGTACTATTGGATAGGAAACACTCTGAAGTTTCTAAGAGTGTTAAAATAATGTATGTGAGTATAACAGAACTGATATAGCAGGCGAAAACCTGAGGAAAATCCATCCGGATTTGCAGTTTATTTTGCAAATGACCTTCTCCAAGGTGCCTATTGCATACAATGTTATGTAGGACTGAGACTGCAGTACCTATCGCTTCCACTAGATGTCAACATTCTTTATACAAATCCTGGAAGCTGTAGCAGTGAGCAGAACGGATAGGAAGAGGAAGTAGTCAGGGGACCACTTTTGTCAACAACGTTTGACGCGTGAGATTGTGAGCGCGCCCCAGTTTATTTTCCTTTCCTATTGTTCACGTTATCGTCCGGTTGAAATATTACAGTAAATATACATAAAAGGATACCTAAGGATACATTAAAAATGATGTTTGATTTGTTTGTAGAAAGTTTAGAGGTATAATTTGAACGTGTTCTCTTCACGGTTCAATGGGCGACTCAACGGTGGATTTTATGATCATAACGTGCCAACCAAACAGATATATGGATATAATAAATGACTTTTTCTAACAAAAGAACCATTGGATGTCTTCATTGGACACTTGGGAAGCCCTCAGCAGAGGTTCTTCGAAAGGTAAGTGATATTTTTTAGCTCTTATATGGGTTTTGTGTGACCCGCGCTGGATATGAATTTATGCTAATGCATAAATATTGGAGGTGCTATCCTCAAACAATCAAATGTTGTGCTTTTGCCGTAAAGCCTTTTTGAAATCTGACAACACTGTGATATTGCCAAGAAGCAGAGCTTTTGATGACTATGCAACACTTGTATATTGATGAATGTTTAATAATTAAACTTTTGGATTATATTTCACCGGGTAGTGTCGGGAGTAGCCCGCTAGCGCGCCGGTGCTCCCTAAGTAGTTAAAAAGCTCAGCCGTGTGCTCCTTGTAACTGGAACCTCCATCAGAAGCTAGCCTTCAGAAGCTAGCCAGCTAATTAGCTACTAGCTATTTAGTCACTGTTAGCCACTGCTAGCAGTCTTTACCTTTAGCACAGACACCAGCCGCTTTAGCCCGGATTGCATGATAACATCTGCCAGTCTGCACAGCTCGATATCAGCCCTGAGCATATAGCACTGATTTTTCCCCTCACTACGTCACAGGATTCCTGCCGCAAGCTCTGGACAATTACACCGGATCATCGCAGCTAGCTAGCTGCTACCGAGTAGCTATCGTGGCTAACGCCCTTGTCCCGAAGCAAGCACCGGTTAGCCTCGAGCTAGGCCCATTCATCCGGCTAGCAAACAAAGTACACCAACTACAATACCTCTCTTGCCAATTGGCCTGGACTCTTTGTCATAATGGATCCCCGCCAATCCATCATGACTGGTCTGCTGATGTATTTCGGCCGATGTGCTCTCAACCGGCCCCTGCATCATTGATGTCGGTGAGGACCTAGCTACTAGCCCCGGCCCGCTAGCTCTCTGAGCGCCGTGTCTCCCGCTCGCCTAGCGTAGTGACGACTGCCGAGCGGCTCCCTATTTTGTCCATTGCTGCTTATTGGACCCTATGATCACTTGGCAACACAGCTGATGCCTACTGGACTGTTCATTAACACGGTACTTCCTTTTGTTTATCTGTCGGCCCCAGCCTCGAACTCAGGCCCTGTGTGTAGCTAACTGACCCTCTCTGCCCATTCATCGCCGTTTACCCGTTGTTGATGTCTTAGCTGTTTACCCGTTGTTGTCTTAGCCCTCCCAATCAATACCTGTGATTGCTTTATGCCTCCCTTTAATGTCAATATGTCTTGTATACTGTTGTTTAGGGTAGCTCTCATTGTTTTGTTTTACTGCGGAGCCCCTAGTCCCGCTCTCCATGCCTCAGTTAGCTCCCTTGCCCCACCCCCCACACATGCGGAGACCACACCTAGCTTAACTTGCACTTCCAGAGATGCAGCCTCTCTCATTGTCACTCAATGCCTAGGTTTACCCCCACTATACTCACACTCTACCATGCCCTTGTCTGTGCATTATGCCCTGAATCTGCTCCTTTTACTCTCTGTTCCCAACGCACTAGACGACCAGTTCTCATAGCCTTTAGCCGTACCCTTATCCTACTCCTCCTCTGTTCCTCTGGTAATGTAGAGGTTAACCCAGGCCCTGTGTGTCCCCAGGCGCTCTCATTTGTTAATTTCTGTAACCGGAAAAGCCTTGGTTCATGCATGTTAACATCAGAAGCCTAAGTTTGCTTTATTCACTGCTTTAGCACACTCCGCCAACCCTGATGTCCTAGCCGTGTCTGAATCCTGACTTAGGAAGAACACCAAAAATTCTGAAATTTCCATCCCCAATTACAACATTTTCCGTCAAGATAGAACTACTAAAGGGGGCAGAGTTGCATCTAACTGTAGAGATTCTGTCCTACTACCCAGGTCTATGCCCAAACAGTTCGAGCTACTACTCTTAAAAATCCATCTCTCCAGAAATAAGTCTCTCACTGCTGTCGCTTGTTATAGACCCCCCTCAGCTCCCAGCTGTGCCCTGGACACCATATGTGAATTGATTGCCCCCCGTCTATCGTCAGAGTTCGTACTGTTAGGTGACCTAAACTGGGATATGCTTAACACCCCGGCCATCCTGCAATCTAAGCTAGATGCCCTCAATCTCACACAAGGTACAACCCCATAGATATTATCCTGACCAACTTGCCCTCTAAATACACCTTTGCTGTTTTCAAACAGGATCTCAGCGATCTCTGCCTCATTGCCTGCGTCCAAATAGTCCCTGCGATATGCAACTTTTCAGGGAAGTCAGGAACCAATATACACAGTCAGTTAGGAAAGCAAAGGCTAGATATTTCAAACAGAAATTTGCATCCCGCAGGACACTCTGTTCCCAAAATTATCCGTAACCATTGTCGCAACCCCTATTACTAGTCTGTTCAACCTCTCTTTTGTGTCGTCTGAGATTCCTAAAGATTGGGAAGCGGCCGCGGTCATCCCCCTCTTCAAAGGGGGAGACACTCTAGACCCAAACTGTTACAGACCTATATCCACCCTGCCCTGCCCTTCTAAAGTCTTCAAAAGCCAAGTGAACAAACAGATCACGACCATCTCGAATCCCACCGTACCTTTTCCGCTATTCAATCCGGTTTTCGAGCTGGTCACGGGTGCACCTCAGCTACGTTTAACCTGTTAGGGATCGGAGGCAGTGTTCGTAGGTACAGAGGGTCTGGCATGCCCAAAGTAAAATGCCTGTTACTCAGGCCCAGAAACTAGGATATGCACATAGTAGTATTGGATAGAAAGCCCTCTGAAGTTTCTAAAACTGTTAAAATAATGTCTGTGTGTATAACAGAACTGTTTTGGCAGGCGAAAATCCCAGGGAAAATCCATCCGGAAAATGGAATTATGTGATGTCATACTTTTTCCTTGGACATACTATTCATTACACAAGGATTAAGCTCCCAGATTGCAGTTCCTATGGCTTACACTAGATGTCAACAATGTAGACAAGGTTTCAGGATGTAGACAAGGTTTCAGGATGTAGACAAGGTTTCACTAGATGTAGACAAGGTTTCAGGCTTGTTTCTTGAAAAACCAAGGAATAAGAGCTGTTTTTCCAAGTGGACTCTGGAGAGGACTCTACTGTTTGGCGCACGCTTTGGTTTTTTCCTTTTCTATTGAGCAGGTTATTTTCCGTCTGAAATATTATAGTTTATATACATATTAGGGTACCTGCGGATTGATTAGAAACGTTGTTTGAGTTGTTTGGACAAAGTTTATAGGTATCTTTTTTCAGTTTCGTTTGTATGTATGTTGACTGGAGTGGAACGGTGGATTACTGAACAAAATGCGACCAACCAAACGGAGCTTTTGGGATATAAAGAGGAACTTTATCAAACAAAAGGAACATTTATTGTGTAGCTGGCACCCTTTAGATTGCCATCAGAGGAAGATCTTCAAAGGTAAGCGATTTATTTTATCGCTATTTTTGAGTTTTGTGACACCTGTGCTGGTTATGTTATTATGCTAATTGAATATGTATGCGGGGCATTGCCCTCAGACAATCAAATGCTATGCTTTCGCCGTAAAGCCTTTTTGAAATCTGACAACGCTGTGAGATTACCAAGATTCTAAGCTTGGTGTGCAACACTTGTATTTTCATGAATGTTTAATATTACTATTTTTGTAATTTCAATCTGGCGCTCTGCATTTTACTGGATGTTGTCTCAGCGTCCCACCAATCCCTAACTAAGGTACTAAACGATATCATAACCACCATCGATAAAACACAGTACTGTGCAGCCGTCTTCATCAACCTGGCCAAGGCTTTCGACTCTGTAAATCACTGTATTCTTATAGGCAGACTCAACAGCCTTGGTTTCTCTAATGACTGCCTCGCCTGGTTCACTAACTACTTTTCAGATAGAGTTCAGTGTGTCAAATCGGAGGGCCTGTTGTCCGGACCTCTGGCAGTCTCTATGGGGGTTCCACAGGGTTCAATTCTCGAGCCGACTTTCTTCTCTGTATACATCAACGATGCCGCTCTTGCTGCTGGTGATTCTCTGATCCACCTCTACGCAGACGTCATCTACTTCTGGCTGTTCTTTGGACACTGTGTTAACTAACCTCCAGACGAGCCTTAATGCCATGCAACTCTCCTTCCATGGCCTCCAACTGCTCTTAAATGCAAGTAAAACTAAATGCATGCTCTTCAACCGATCGCTGCCCGCACCCGCCCGCCTGCCCGCCTAGCATCACTACTCTGGACGGTTCTGACTTAGAATATGTGGACAATGATCAATGCCTAGGTGTCTGGCTAGACTGTAAACTTTCCTTCCAGACTCACATTAACCTCTCTGCGCACGGTGGGACGGTCACGTCCCACCTCTACAACATCCGGTGAAATTGCGCCAACTTCAAATTACAGAAATACTCATTTCAAACATTCATGAAAATACAAGTGTTGAACACTCTTCAAAAGCTTAGACTCTTGGCAATCTCACAGCATTGTCAGATTTAAAAAAGGCTTTACGGCGAATGCAGAACATTTGATTGTCTGAAGACAGCGCCCCGTGTACTTCCACCATTAGCATAAAAACATAACCAGCGCAGGTGTAACAAAACACATAAAAAGAGCTAAAATAAATCGCTTACCTTTGAAGATCTTCTGCTGATGGTTATCCGAAGTGTCCAAGCAAGACAATCAATGTCCCTTTTGTTCGAAAAAGTCCCTATTTATATCCATAAATCTCAGTTTGGTTGTCTGTTCTGTTCAGAAAATCCACCGTCCACTTGCCCAATATAGAAGACACAGAGACTGGTAAAAATATACCTATAAACTTTGTCCAAACAAATCAAACCACGTTTATAATCGATCCTTAGGTACACTATTATGTTTATTAACTATTATACTTCACACGGATAATATCTTGAGCGATAGAAAAAAATGTTTTGCTAGGGTTTTCGCCTGCCATATCAGTTCTGTTATACTCACAGACATTATTCTAACCGTTTTAGAAACTTCAGAGTGTTTTCTATCCAATACCACTAATTATGTGCATATCCTAGCTTCTGGGCCTGAGTAACAAGCAGTTTACTTTGGGCACGTCCGACAGGCGGAAATTCAGGAAACTAGACCCTTGCGCTAAGAGGTTTTAAGCATCTCCAATCCAAAATTAAATCTATAATCGGCTTCCTACTTCGCAACAAAGCCTCCTTCACTCATGCTGCCAAACAACCTCGTAAAACTGACTATTCTGACGATCCTTGACTTTGGCGATGTCATTTACAAAATTGCCTCCAACATTCTACTCAGCAAATTGGATGCAGTCTATCACAGTGCCATCCGTTTTGTCACCAAAGCCCCATATACTACCCACCATTGCGACCTGTATGCTCTCGTTGGCTGGTCCTCACTACATATTCGCCACCAAACCCACTGGTTCCAGGTCATCTATAAGTCTTTGCTAGGTATTTCTACTTGCACATCCTCATCTGCACATATATCACTCCAGTGTTAATTGCAAAATTGTAATTACTTCGCCACTATGGCCTATTTATTGCCTTACCTCCTTACTTCATTTGCACACACTGTATACAGACTTTCTATTGTGTTATTGACTGTACGTTTGTTTATCCCATGTGTAACACTGTGTTGTTGTTTTTGTCGCACTGCTTTGCTTTATCTTGGCCTTCACTCATGCTGCCAAACAATGAGAACCTGTTCTCAGCTGGCCTACCTGGTTAAATAAAGATGAAATAAAAATAATAAAAAATGTGTCAGTAACAACCACATCATCAACATCAAGGGACATGGGCAGCTAAGAAGAGGATGGTTTATTCTCCAGGTGTTTAACCGTTTTAGAGAACTTCTTGGGGTTAGACCCACAGAGAGAGTACTGCTCCTTAATTGAAGTAACTAACTTTGTCCTTCAGGATAGCCTGAGTGCATTTATTTCTCATCTGACTGAATGAGAGCCAGTCAGCCTGAGTATGCGTGTGCCGAGCCTTTCGCCAATTGCATTTCTTGAGGTGGAGTAACTCTGCAAGATCACGGTTGAACCAGGGGCTGAACCTGTTTTTAATCCACATTTTCTTTATGGGGCGTGTTTGTTAACAATGTATCTGAAAATATCAAAAAAGAAGGTCCAAGCGAAATGCTGTGGTTTTAAATCTACACTGGTCGTCTGAAATTATTGACACCCTTGATAAAGATAATAAATAATTCAAATACTGACCTATATTGTATGCTACATTTTTTATGATATTATTTTATAGTAATACAATTGCTCAGAGAATTAGATTTGGTTGAACAAGTAATAAAAAAAAATCTCAAAATAGTATTAGTCAAAATGATTGACAACCTGATTTAAACACCTTTCAATACCTCACCTTGCGACGATAACAGCACTGAGCCATTGTCTAAAATAATGTATGAGTTGGAGAACACATTGGGAGAGATCTTAGAGCCCTCCTCCATACAGAATCCTTCCAAATGGCCAACTATAGGAAGGTGAAGGTACAACTAAACACACAATAAAGAAACAAAGCTCCCTAATTGACGGTAGGCTTGACTCTTAATCATTTACACACCGGCCTCTTACTACTATCCCAACTTCAAGGTTCTACCAACATCAGACATACATAATCCCTGGAAGGTTCCTTACCTTGCAACTTGAATTCACAACCAGAACATGTCAAGTCAGTGAGATTTTCTTTGTGCTGAGAAAGAAAACTTGGGGAAGGTTTATTCACCTCCCCAATGTCAAGTGACTTTTTGTATCATTTTAGTTACTGATTAAATAAGGATACCGTCATTTCTGGCCAAATCTGGTGACATTGACCCCATGTAAGCGTAATCATAAAACCAGTTTAACCTGTTTACGAGAAAAGCCATGGGTTTACAATAACATTTCTGTGTAGCTACCGCTTTCCTGCAATCAAATGACCTAGTGGACTCATGAGTGGAATGTTATTAGTATTTTTAATAATTTCATAATTAGTAAACATTGTTGTTTAAATTCTGAAAATCTGGGGTTTCTTTGTCAAATGGTTTTGTTATATTTCAGTCTTCTGTATATAAAGTGTGATACTGGGATACAAACTCAAAATGTAATACATTTCAACTCTACATCTGACATGGTACAGGTGTCTTCTTTGTTTAAGCCCATAACCATGTGTGTGAGGTGTATACTTTTGTTTCAAAGTAGATTTGTTTAAGATTACCAGCAAACACTCTGTGTGACCCTGATTTAGCCCACCGCAGTACAAGGTTAATCATTAAAAACAATACCGCATGAACAACTTGCAGTCTCCAGGACCAATGATTCAAGTCTGAGACTCCATCCCAAATGGCACCCTATTCCCTACATAGTGCACTACTTTTGACCAGGGCCCATTAGGCTGTGTAATGCACTATAGGGAATAGGGTTCCATTTGAGGAGGGGTTTGTTTTGTTGCCATGTAAGAATGACAAACTAACGAAACTGTGTATTAGTCGCCCTCTAGTGGTAGGTGGTGATAATGTCTCCGGTCTCTATCTCTCTCTCTTCGCTCCTCTCTCCGTCTCCCCCTCTACAGTCCCTACACTCCACTCTCTCACAAACATACTGTCGTGGCCAAAAGTTTTGAGAATGACACAAATATAAATTTTCACATTTTGCATATACTCCAGAATGTCATGAAGAGTGATCAGATGAATTGCAATTAATTGCAAAGTCCCTCTTTGCCATGCAAATGAACTGAATCCCCAAAAACCATTTCCACTGCATTTCAGCCCTGCCACAAAAGGACCAGCTGACATCATGTCAGTGATTCTCTCGTTAACACAGGTGTGAGTGTTGACGAGGACAAGGCTGTAGATCACTCTGTCATGCTGATTGAGTTCGATTAACAGACTGGAAGCTTCAAAAGGAGGGTGGTGCTTGGAATCATTGTTCTTCCTCTGTCAACCATGGTTACCATTAAGGAAACACGTGCCGTCATCATTGCTTTGCACAAAAAGGGCTTCAAAGGCAAGGATATTGCTGCCAGTAAGATTGCACCTAAATCAACCATTTATTGGATGATCAAGAACTTCAAGGAGAGCGGTTCAATTGTTGTGAAGAAGGCTTCAGGGCGCCCAAGAAAGTCCAGCAAGCTCCAGGACCGTCTCCGAAAAGTTAATTCAGCTGCGGGATCGGGGCACCGCCAGTACAGAGCTTGCTCAGTAATGGCAGCAGGCAGGTGTGAGTGCATCTGCACGCACAGTGAGGCGAAGACTTTTGGAGGATGGCCTGGTGCCAAGAAGGGCAGCAAAGAAGCCACTTCTCTCCAGGAAAAACATCAGGGACAGACTGATATTCTGAAAAAGGTACAGGCATTGGACTGCTGAGGACTGGGGTAAAGTCATTTTCCCTGATGAATCGTCTTTCCGATTGTTTGGGGCATCCGGAAAAAAGCTTAGCCGGAGAAGACAAGGTGAGCGCTACCATCAGTCCTGTGTCATGCCAACAGTAAAGCATCCTGAGACCATTCACGTGTGGGGTTGCTTCTCAGCCAAGGGAGTGGGCTCACTCACAATTTTGCCTAAGTTGTGTCGGTACTTATTTCTTACCATGGTTGTGTAGGAGGCTCTCGTTGAAGAGGGTTGGTAGGTCCTTGTCAAACCACTGCTTGTTACGGAAAAGGTCGTACTACCTCGTGGAACGGTATTCCGTTTTCACTATTGATTCACCGAGCCCCTTCAAAACATAGATATTTTGGGTCCATGGCCAGGAAACTCCCCAGACCTTAATCCCCTTGAGAACTTGTGGTCAATCCTCAAGAGGCGGGTAGACAAACAAAAACCCACAAATTCTGACAAACTCCAAGCATTGATTAGATATGTATTCTGTATCTCTTTATAGACCCATCTGTGGTTGGTTCAGCTAGATATGTATTCTGTACCTCTTTATAGACCCATCTGTGGTTGGTTCAGCTAGATATGTATTCTGGACCTCTTTATAGATCCATCTATGGTTGGGCACACGTACAAGACAAGTCACTAGAGTTGTTAAAATAATTTAATAACACCACCAACAACCAGGACATACAGTAGAAGAATGGCAGATACAAAGCACCATTTAATGACAACAACCAGAATATACAGTAGAAGAATAGCAGATACAAAGCACCATTTAATGACAACAACCAGAATATACAGTAGAAGAATAGCAGATACAAAGCACCATTTAATGACAACAACCAGAATATACAGTAGAAGAATAGCAGATACAAAGCACCATTTTCATTCCAGAATCCTACCAGACAATACAGACGTTTTTATTCAGCGTATCACAAAGATTTAAAAAAGTAATGGTCTTTTGTTCATTAACACACAATTACAATTTGTTGGTTCCTAAACATGTATATCCCCATTTTCCTTAATTCAGAAAACTGATGTTTATTAATTCACTTTGTCTGAAGGATTTGACTAGCCTGATTGCCAGTCTGTTCTGTCTTTCTTGCCAACTCTTTATGGAATTGTCATGTTTGGCTTGACAATGACAATTTAGGGGTTGACACTACACTTTAGTAAAGAAAAAAGAAAAATGTAAAAGATTTTAAACATTTTGACTTTTTCCATAAATGCTGATATCACAGCTTTATCTCTTTGTTACGGAGGAGAAAGTATGAAAAAAACAATGAAATGAGCTCAACAAAGCAACTCAACCCCACTATTTACTGAAGGTGCTCTAACAATGAACTGAGTTCAACAAAGCAACTCAACCCCACTATGTCACGTTGGTATAAAGGGTCGGGAGACAGGCGCAGGAATGAGTAATATGGGTTTTAATATGCCTACATTACAGCGTGCCGTGTAAAGGCACTGGGACGAAAATGAAACAAACACGTATACAAAAACACAGGGTTGAAACCCAAAACAAAAGAGCAAGGAGTACCTGGAATAAATACAGACGCGACAGAATGATTAAAAACCCATATTACGCATTCCTGCTCTTGTCTCCCGATCCCTTTATACCAACGTGACACACTATGTACTAAAGGAGCTCTAACAATGAACTGAGCTCAACAAAGCAACTCACCCATATCATGTACTAACAGTATGTAGACATGAAATACATATTAACAATCAGACACTATGTACACCTTTCCACTGGAACATGGATCTTCTATTCTTCTCTGTAGTGTACAGAGAAGGGTATGTATAATACATATCTAACTCCATGGGTATGTATAATGTAGACCTGGGTTCAAATAGGATTTGTTTTCTTACAAATGCCTTAGCTGGGCTTGATTGAGCTTGCCTGGCACAATGAAACCAATGGAAGAATCCCAAAAGTGCAAACACTCAAAATGTAATCAAATGCTCAAAGTGTTTGACGGAAAACAAATACTATTTGAGCCCAGGTCTGGTATGTGGTCCTATTAGTTTCCTGATTAATATCTGTTCAAACCACCTCTTAGTTTCCTTATTCAGATCTGTTCAAACCAACTCCTAAATTCCTGATTCAGATCTGTTTAAACCAACTCTTAGTTTCCTGATTCAGATCTGTTCAAACCAACTCCTAAATTCCTGATTCAGATCTGTTTAAACCAACGCTTAGTTTCCTGATCAATATCTGTTCAAACCAACTCCCAAATTCCTGATTCAGATCTGTTTAAACCAACTCTTAGTTTCCTGATTCAGATCTGTTTAAACCAACTCTTAGTGTCCTGATTCAGATCTGTTTAAACCAACTCTTAGTGTCCTGATTCAGATCTGTTCAAACCAACTCTTAAATTCCTGATTCAGATCTGTTCAAACCAACTCTTAGTTTCCTGATTCAGATCTGTTCAAACCAACTCTCTGACTGTCATTGTCATGCCATGTATATCTAAAGGAGTTGGCTAAAGCACACACAGATCTGGGACCAGACTAATGTATCCGTGGGTTGCCAGTTAGACTGTTTGTCTGGTCTCTGGTCTGTGGTCAGCAGAGGACAGGCTCATAATAATGGATGGAATAAAATGCACTTCATTCAAGCTATTATTATGAGCCGCTAATCCTCCTCTCACCAGCCTCCTTTGGTGGTCAGTGGGCACAGCAGGGTTGGGGTCAATTCCATTTCTAATCAGAAAGCAAACCTCATTGAGAAGCATTGAAGATAATTTGAATTTCAGTGCACTTCCTGAATTGACTGGAATTCAAATGGAATTGACCCCAACCTTGGGGCACAGTGCTGTGTTCTGCTCCTGCTGCTGGTGGTGGTGTGAGGCCTTAGCCTCCCGCCATATCTCATTCCCTTTTCCTCAGTACGATGTAGATGAGACCACTGACCAGACACAGAGGGAAGGACACCCAGGCCAGGAC
>QNTS01003839.1:22495-60159 GCA_003317085.1 Hucho hucho
GTATGTAAACATTATATAAAGCATTGTTTAAAGTGGCTAGTGATACATTTGTTACATCCAATTTTCTATTATTTCAAGTGGCTAGAGATTTGAGTCAGTATGTTGGCAGCAGCCACTCAGTGTTAGTGATGGCTGTTTAACAGTCTGATGGCCTTGAGATAGAAGCTGTTTTTCAGTCTCTCGGTCCCAGCTTTGATGCACCTGTACTGACCTCGCCTTCTGGATGATAGCGGGGTGAACAGGCAGTGGCTCGGGTGGTTGTTGTCCTTGATGATCTTTTTGGCCTTCCTGTGACATCGGGTGGTGTAGCTGGCCTGGAGGGCAGGTAGTTGACCCCGGTGATGCGTTGTGCAGACCTCACTACCCTCTGGAGAGCCTTATGGTTGTGGGTGGAGCAGTTGCCGTACCAGGCGGTGATACAGCCCGACAGGATGCTCTCGATTGTGCTTCTGTAGAAGTTTGTGAGTGTTTTTGGTGAACATATGATTCAACTGAGACATAAACAGAACAAGTTCCACTGACATGTGACTAACAGAATAGAATAATTACATCTTCCAACTAAGGGCAACCATGGTATCCGACAGGAGACGTGTCCATCCATGATGTATACGGGTAAGATCGTCTAGCTAGCTACATTGTCAGATATTACACGTTTCTAGCTAACATTGAACCTGGTTGGTTAGCTACCTGCAGATTCATGCAGGGTAGTAACATCATGAGTTGGGATTATGCTTAGTTGTTTACCTAGATAGCTAGCTACATGTCTTAACAAAAGACTCCACAACGCAAGTAACCATTTTGGGTGCGTTGGTAAATTCAGTCTGAGTATGCCAGAGCGCAGAATAACTGATGAATTTACGAATGCTCAACACACGTTGAATATGGCCAGTTTCAGTAAACGTAGGCAAAAAAAGTGTCATTCAATTGTTTCCAGCAGCACAGCTACAGTCACCAATGCTCTGGATAACATGAAAAAAGCATTACCAGCTTTGCTAGGGTGAGTAAAATGGTCAGTTGGGTGTTCTCTAGCCAATGTTAGCCAGTTAGTTTGGGTGCTTGACTGCTGTTGTGAGGTCAGAACCCTCGGATCAACCCTGCTCCTCGGCCAGAGCGTCCAGTGTGTGCTCTGAATGCTCCAAGGGCGAAACGAGATGGGTGGGGCTAAAGAGGGTGTGAACGATGCTGAATGGGTGTAGACCATTGTTTCCCACACATTTTATAGTACCGTACCCCTTCAGACATTCAATCTCCAGCTGCGTACCCCCTCTAGCACCAGGGTCAGCGCATTCTCAAATGCTGTTTTTTGCCATCATTGTAAGCCTGCCACACACACACTATACGATACATGTATTAAACATAAGAATGAGTGTGAGTTTTTGTCACAACAAGGCTCGTGGGAAGTGACAAAGAACTCTTATAGGACCAGGGCACAAATAATAATCAATAGTTTTGCTCTTTATTTAGCCATCTTACATATACAACATTATTTGTTCATCAAAAATTGTGAATAACTCACCACAGGTTAATGAGAAGGGTGTGCTTGAACGGATGCACATGACTCTGCAATGTTGGGTTGTATTGGAGAGTCTCAGTCTTAAAACATTTTCCCACACAGTCTGTGCCTGAATTGAGTTTTCATGCTAGTGAGGGCCGAGAATGCACTCTCACATAGGTGTGTGCTTGTAAAGGGCATCAGTGTCTTAACAGCGCGATTTGCCAAGGCAGGATACTCTGAGGCAGCCCAATCCAGAAATCTGGCATTAGCTTCTGATTAAATTCAATTTTCACAGAACCGCTTGTTGCAATTTTGATGAGACTCTCTTGTTCATATATCGGTAAGTGGACTGGAGGCAGGGCGTGAAAGGGATAGCGAATCCAGCTGTTTGTGTCATCCGTTTTGGGAAAGTACCTGCGTAATTGCGCACCCAACTCACTCAGGTGCTTCGCTATATCACATTTGACATTGTCCGTAGGCTTGAGTTCATTTCCACACAAACAATCTCACGATGATGGAAAGA
Source organism: Hucho hucho (assembly GCA_003317085.1). NCBI lineage: Eukaryota > Metazoa > Chordata > Actinopteri > Salmoniformes > Salmonidae > Hucho > Hucho hucho. The sequence continues at coordinate 24,514 of QNTS01003839.1, forward strand.
CCTGTGTGCTGTCCTTGTTAATGCTGACAGAAAAGAGCTCCAACTTCTTAATCATAGGTTCAATTGAATATAGTTGTGGAGAGCCTGTAATCCTAGATTCAGATCATTCAGGCGAGTAAAAACATCACCCAGATAGGCCAGTCGTGTGAGAAACTCGTCATCATGCAAGCGGTCAGACAAGTGAAAATTATGGTCAGTGAAGAAAACTTTTAAGCTCGTCTCTCAATTGAAAAAAACGTGTCAAAATCTTGCCCCTTGATAACCAGTGCACTTCTGTATATTGTAAAAGCATTACATATCATTGCATAATGCAGAAAATACACGAGAGTTCAGGGGCCTTGCTTTAACAAAGTTAACCATTTTCACTGTAGTGTCCAAAACGTCTTTCAAGCGGTCAGGCATTCCCTTGGCTCGAAAGTCGTCTTTATTCTCGCTCAAAAAACTACCGTGGCTTATTTTTCTAATTGTCATGTTTCGTTTCTAAATGTCTGCGCAAGAGTGAAGGTTTCCCGGGAGAGTGTAACGGTTAATGTGATTGGATGTTCATTATTTGACTAGGCTACCTGTATTTGACATTGTGTTGTTATTTCGCTGAACACTAGATTAGTTTAATTTTATTTTTGGCAGTGAAACGAGGCTACTCAGGCGAGGAAAAAAACCTCACCCAAATGTATAGCCCCCCGTTCGAAAATATAAATGTACTGTTGAAAATGTGAAGAAAAAAATAAAAAATACATTTTTACTTTTATTGATGTACCTATCAAGGAGGGCTTGAATGCAGCCCGCGACGCGATTAGCCATTGTGGCTGGGACCGTGGATTGTCCTGGGTTTGTGGCTGGGACCGTGGATTGTCCTGGGTTTGTGGCTGGGACCGTGGATTGTCCTGGGTTTGTGGCTGGGACCGTGGATTGTCCTGGGTTTGTGGCTGGGACCGTGGATTGTCCTGGGTTTGTGGCTGGGACCGTGGATTGTCCTGGGTTTGTGGCTGGGACCGTGGATTGTCCTGGGTTTGTGGCTGTCTACATTCCTGCGGTTTGTTGTGTTCAATCTTCTCTGTGACCTGGCCTGTCTGGAACTGCGAGGAAAAGCTAGGCCAAAATAGTGATCATACGAAAGACTTTGCTGTGACTTATGTGGATGATGGTAAAAAAAATGTTGGTCTGATCAAATAAAATAAAATAAATTTGTATTTGTCACATGAGCCGAATACAACAGGTTTAGACCTTACCGTGAAATGCTTACTTACACGCAACAATGCAGTTTAAAGAAAAATAAGAGTTGAGAAGAATGTTGTTTTACTAAATACAGTAAAGTAAAACATAAAAGAGTAACAATAAAATAACAATAAGGCTATATACAGGGGGTACCGGTACCGAGTCAATGTGCAGGGGCAGTCGCGAGGTTAGTCTAGGTAATTGAGGTAATACAGTACATGTAGGTAGAGGTAAGGTGACTATGCATAGATAGACAATAAACAGCGAGTAGCAGCAGCGTTTTGATTAGTTGTTCAGCTTATGGCTGGGGATAGAAGCTGTTCAGAAGCCATTTGGACCTAGACTTGGCGCTCCGGTACCGCTTGCCGTGCGGTAGCAAAGAGAACAGTCTGTGTTTAGGGTGGCTGGAGTCTTTGGCAATTTTTAGGGCCTTCCTCTGACACCGCCTGGTATAGAGGTCCTGGATGGCAGGAAGCTTGGCCCCAGTGATGTACTGGGCCATACGCACAACCCTCTGTAGCGCTTTGCGGTCTGAGACCGGGCAGTTGCTATACCAGGAGGTGATGCAACCAGTCAGGATGCTCTCGATGGTGCAGCTGTAGAACCTTTTGAGGATCTGAGAACCCATGCCAAATCTTTTCAGTCTCCTTCGGGGGAATAGGCTTTGTTGTGCCCTCTTCACGACTGTCTTGGTGATGTTTTGGACCATGATAGTTTGTTGGTGATGTGATAGGAGTTGCTATAGAGTCAGCTACCATCCTCAGAAATGTCTGTATAGTACCTTTAAGTTAAGACCTCACAGATCTGTTCATGGCAAAGCAATTCAATTAGTGATATTAATTGATTCTTAAAGAATACAACTTATAAATCATGAGCCTCATCTTGAGGAGTCACATGACAGTGTAAAAAAATAGTAGGAGAGCTTATCTAGGATCAGTTCAGCATTTTAAATCATAATGAATCAGATAACATGGAAGGGGGTGGACCTGATCGTAGATCAGCATGCCTCCTCTGAGACACTGCCTGTATGAATAAGGGACCAAGAGTGACAAGGACGAAGAAACCGAACACATAGTGTTGTAAAGTCTAGTTACAGCAGGTGTTTAGTGCCATCTAGTGGAAGTTACCAATACAACACTATTAATAGGGTGGAGGGATAGCTGATTGAAACAAAAAGTAAAGGTGTTATTTTGTACAGGATCCATTTTGAGACAACAGAGCAGAAAACACTATATGCAGAGAAGTACAAAATAAAGTAAGTATTTCTGAACAATAATATTTTCTAACGGACAGAGTAAGATAAATAATACATGTAATTAGATATTACTAGTTAGTAGAACTGCTACTTGAGCTTAGTTGCTGACTGACAGCAGTTTTCAAAGCGGAAACTAATCAGTAGACCTACATGTTATCAGTCTAACGTCTGGTAAAGATGGTGGAGGAGCTTTTCAATTCTAGGGTTTTATGTTTATCTTAGGGTTTCTCAATCCTTTTGTTCTTGCCCAGCACATACACACCTGACTCATCTTGTCATCAAATATTTTAAAACAATTTAATATTTGAGGCATACAAATTAACATTCTCAAATTTTGGTTTGTAGGCATGTTTACAATTATTAAAGGCCTACAGTGATTCACATTTTGTAGGAAAAAAATAACTAAACCTGGTTTTGACTTTTTATTTAAATGTAACTTTTATTTAACTAGGCAAGTCAGTTAAGAACAAATTCTTATTTACAATTACGGCCTACCCTGGCAAAACCCTTACCCGGACGACGCTGGGCCAATTGTGTGCTGCCCAATGGAACTCCCAATCACGGCCGGTTGTGATACAGCCTGGAAACGAACCAGGGTCTGTAGTGATGCCTCCAGCACTGAGATGCAGTGCCTTAGACTGCTGCGCCACTCGGGAGCCTTAAAAGTAAATTATATGTTTAGCAAAAATAATGTAAGAGACTCTCTTAAAGAGAGATGTCTTGAAGAAGGACTGTAACAAAATAAAAACGGAAGCAACATTTGGTGCAATGGCATGGGTTACATGCAACTGACTGTTAGCGCCACATTCTGTTTACTGTTGTTATATATAGGAGTTATACCGTGAAGCATTCCCTGAAGTCTCGTCTCTGAGCCACCGAGGTAAAGACAGTTTCAAGTTGGATATTCAACGGATATTCGCGCTTTCAAAACTCAAATGCTTTCAAACCTCAATAGCTTTCAAACCACTTGAGCCACAGACTCCAAATAAGTGTCATGATGTTGGAAAAATTGTGCACAACATTGCATAGGTCTTATTTTCACGATTTGGACATTAAATCGGTTTCCAAAGCTAATAAACATGTGGAAATGTGAGCAGCATTTTGTATTCCTAGTTGATTTAGTTAGGGAGCGTAAACAAAGTACAAACTTTTTTAAAATTTGAATTTCAATAGCTCCTTGGCCATGTAACCTACAGTTGAAGTCGGAAGTTTACATACACTTAGGTTGGAGTCATTAAAACTCGTTTGTCAATCATTCCACTAATTTCTTACAAACTATATTTTTGGCAAGTCAGTTAGGACATCTACTTTGTGCATGACAGAAGTAATGTTTCCAACAATTGTTTACAGACAGATTATTTCACTTATAATTCACTGTATCACAATTCCAGTGGGTCAGAGGTTTACATACACTAAGTCGACTGTGCCTTCAAACAGCTTGGAAAATGTCATGGCTGAGTCAATTGGAGGTGTACCTGTAGATTTATTTCAAGGCCTACCTTCAAACTCAGTGCCTCTTTGCTTGACATCATGGGAAAATCAAAAGAAATCAGCCAAGACCTCAGAATTCTTTTTTTGTAAACCTCCACAAGTCTGGTTCATCCTTAGGAGAAATGTCCAAACGCCTGAAGGCACCACGTTCATCTGTACAAACAATAGTAAGCAAGTATAAATAGAAAATTTGTGGGCAGAACTGAAAAAGCGTGTGCGAGCAAGGAGGAGGAATGGGCCAAAATTCACCCAACTTATTGTGGGAAGCTTGTGGAAGGCTACCCGAAACGTTTGACCCAAGTTAAACAATTTAAAGGCAATGCTACCAAATACTAATTGAGTATATGTAAACTTCTGACCCACTGGGAATAATTCTCTCTACTATTATTCTGACATTTCACATTCTTAAAATAAAGTGGTGATCCTTTTTACTTGGATTAAATGTCAGGAATTGTAAAAAAAACGACTTCAACTGTACTTGACTCAAACAAGGTTCATAATGTCCAGTGACTACCCTTCTGTATTGCACACCCTTTAGTTTGTCCATTTTCATCTAATACGTTTTTACATGAATTTTTCTAACTTTTTCATTTCAATAGCTCCTTGGTCATGTGACCTATTGGACTCAAACAAGGTTCAAAATGTACACTCAGTGAGCCTACACATTGCACACCCTTTGGTTTGTCCATTTTCATTAAACTTGATTTTACATAAAAAAATAAAAATGAAAATGTTCAATAGCTCCTTGGTCATGGGACCTATTGGACTCAAACAAGGTTCAGAATGTACACTCAGTGGGCCTACACATTGCACACCCTTTAGTTTGTCCATTTTAATCTCACAAAATTTGACATAATTCAAACTTTCTAATTTGTGACCTACTGACCTCAAACTACTTTCAGAATGTTCATGGACTGGCGGAGAAGGGCTCCGCAAGGCGTACACTCCGGTAACGCGACTGATCCCGGAGAAGCTGGCGTTCTCTTTTCTTTGTGAAGGGCAGGGCTTTGGGATGGGTTTGCCCCAAGAGAGGGGCCCAAGCCCTGAAAAGCGTTGCGCTTCCGGTGGTGTCCGGTGAGCTCTCGCTGGCCCTTAAATCCGGGAGAGAGAGTGTAAATCTCGCGCCTGGCCGTACCCATATCCGCAGCAGGTCTTCAAGGTGAACAATCTCTGGCATGTAGGAACAATGTAGGTAAGGGAAGTCGGCAAGTAGATCCGTAACTTCGGGATAAGGAGGGCTCTAAGGGCTGGGTCGGTCGGACTTGGAGGCGAAGCGAGGTTCGAGCCGCGGCTCGGGGAGCAGTCACTCCATCGCCCTCCTCCCGCCACCGTTGGAAGTTTGTTGTGCGGCCCATCTCACAGTATATTGTGCGTGGTCTCGCAAGGGGCTGCGTGCGGGGGTTTGTCGGGGTGGTGTCTGTCAGCGGGCCAAAGGCAGACCGGTGGGGTGTTGGGTCCGGCGGTTGGTGGCGGCGACTCTGGATGCGGGTCGGGCACTTCTCGTGGATCTCCCCAGCTATGGTGCTCGCCGGCCCCATTCGTGCTGGGTCTCCAGTGGATCGCATCAGCCTAGCAGCTTACTTAGATCTGGTGCGGACCAGGGGAATCCAACTGTTTAATCTGTTAGGGATCGGATCCTAGGCTTTACGGCGAAAGCATAACATTTGATTATCTGAGGACAGCGCCCCGCATACTTCCTGCATATAAATATATTTCAAACCAGCACAGGCATTACAAAATCATTGATAAAATAAATCACTTACCTTTGAAGATCTTCCTCTGGTTGCAATCCCACGGGTCCCAGGAACACAAAGAATGGTCGTTTTGTTCGATAAAGTCCCTCTTTATATCCCAAAAACTCTGTTTGGTGGGCGCGTTTTGTTCAGTAATCCACCCGTTCCACTCGTTCAACATACAGACAAAGGAAACCTAAAAAAGATACCGATAAACTTCGTCCAAACAAGTCAAACAATGTTTGTAATCAATCCTCAGGTACCCTAATATGTAAATAAACAATAATATTTCAGATGGAGAATAGCCTGTTCAATAAGAAATAAAAATAACGAAGAGCGCGCACACAGTCACGCGCCCAAAACAGCAGTGTCAGTTTCAACAGCCACTTGTCAGAACTTCTATGTCTTGTTCGTTTTTCAAAAAAGCCTTGAAGCCATGTCTAAAGACATCTAGTGGAAGCCATAGGAACTGCAATCTGGGAGCTAATTCCCTCTATAGTGAATAGCAAGTCAATGGAAAAACTGTGACATAAAGAAACACATTTTCCGGATAGATTTCCACGGGTTTCACCTGCCATATCAGTTCTGTTACGCTCACAGACATTATGCATACCCTAGCTTCTGGGCCTGAGTAACAGCCAGTTTACTTTGGGCACGTCAGGATTTCCGTACTTTTGAACACTGCCCCCTAGCCCGAAGAGGTTAATTAAAATAAAGCATCACGAAGGCATGGAAGGCCCAAGGGAATAGTTATGTGAGTGACACTGTCCTTAAGGGGAACAGAGCAGGCAATTAATGTAAAATCGTGTGAGATGAAAATGGACAAACAAAAGGGTGTGCAGTATAGAAGTGTAGTCAGTGGACATTCTGAACCTTGTTTGAGTCCAGTAGATCACATGACCAAGGAGCTATTGAAATGTGAAAAATTTGATTTGTCACTATGTTGACGGTCCCTAACTGCTGTTGGTGGACCTAAGGAAAACTACAGGCGAATATCCGCCCAATATCCAACCTGAATCTGTCCTTACCTCGGTCTCCGTGCCCTGTAAAAATCATCTCAGCGTGAAATATGGGTCGTTTCAGGCCCCGAAGTGAACGAGGGCTGAGGGGCTTATGTTGCAAACTTCCCTTGTTTGGCTAATCATTTGGACCGACGGCCAAGATGGTGACGGGGATTCAATTCAAGGGCTTTATTGGCAAAGGGAAACATTGCCAAAGCAAGTGAAGTAGACAATAAACAAAAGTGAAATAAACAATAAAAATGAACAGTAAACATTACACTCACAGAAGTTCCAAAAGAATAAAGACATTTCAAATGTCATATTATGTATATATACAGTGTTGTAACAATGTGCAAATAGTGAAAGTACAAAAGGGAAAATAAATAAACATAAATATGGGTTTTATTTACAATGGTGTTTGTTTTTCACTGGTTGCCGTCAATAGCAAGGCTATGCTCACTGAGTCTGTACATAGTCAAAGCTTTCCTTAAGTTTAGGTCAGTCACGGTGGTCAGGTATTCTGCCACTGTGTACTCTCCGTTTAGGGCCAAGTAGCATTCTAGTTTGCTCAGTTTTTTTGTTAATTCATTCAAATGTGTCAAGTAATTATCTTTTTGTTTTCTCATGATTTGGTTGGGTCTAATTGTGTTGCTGTCTTGGGGCTCTGTCTGTGTTTGTGAACAGCTGTGGGGTCTGTCTGTGTTTGTGAACAGAGCCCCAGGACCAGCTTGCTTAGGTCCAGGTTCATCTCTCTGTAGGTGATGGCTTTGTTATGGAAGGTTTGGGAATCACTTCCTTTTAGGTGGTTGTAGAATTTAATGGCTCTTTTCTGGATTTTGATCATTAGCGAGTATAGTCCTAATTCTGCTCTGCATGCATTATTTGGTGTTTAACGTTGTACACTGAGGACATTTTTGCTAAATTCTGCATGCAGAGTCTCAATTTGGTGTTTGTCCCGTTTTGTGAATTCTTGGTGAGTGGACCCCAGACCTCACAACCATAAAGGGCAATGGGCTCTATAACTGATCCAAGTATTTTTAGCCAGATCCGAATTGGTATGTTGAAGTTGATGTTCCTTTTGATGGTGTAGAAGGCCATTCTTACCTTGTCTCTCAGCTCATTCACAGCCTTGTGGAAGTTACCTGTGGCACTGATGTTTAGGCCGAGGTATGTCTAGTTTTTTGTTTGCTCTAGGGAAGGTATTCCCAAACTGGGGTACATATATATATATATATATATATAGATTTTATGGTCTTGGATTCCCCCAAGGTCATAAGAGGGTAAGTGGAGAAGGGTGTGTCTAATGACTTTGAAACGCAGCCAGTTCCCAATCGTTCTGATTGCATTGTGAATGTGACGTCATGTTGTAAAAATGTTTACAGTCAGTAATTGCACGCGCGTCTGTGCGGATTTTTCTCTCACACTCCCTCGCCCTTGATTTAGCTAGCTAACTTGCATAATTAGTTGTAAACTGGTCGAGATGGCAGTTTTAACTGGTTTGTACAGCTAACTAACCAACATATATATATATGCACTGTCAATCGAAAACGTAGCGCCCAAGTCTATGCAACACTACAACCAAAACAATGTCTCTCCTCACATCAACTCTCAACACTTTGACACGCGAGTCCAACTATTTATATACTTACCTCACGCCTCAACAAGCTTCTGATTGGTCAGAGTCAATACTCCTGGCCCCCATTGATTGGCAGCTGTGTGAAACAAATGCGCGTGCCTACAAAACACGTTTTTGGGCTCGAGGGCGCGTGAAAGAAACATCCGCACGAGCTCAGCCATCCACATAAAGAGATGCGCGTGCAATTATTGAACTGGAAACAATTTCAGAGAGATTTTACAGCATGACGTCACAATCAGAAGAATTGGGAACTATTTAATGTAACGCGTACTTTTGGGTGTCAGGGAAAATGTATGGAGTAAAAACTACATTATTTTCTTCAGGAATGTAGTGAAGTAGAAAGACATGCAGATTCTGGTAGGTAGGCTACAACTATAATAAAATTAGGTTGTCGTCAGACATACAATATTCACAGTAGGTCTGAGTTACAGACCGACCTGGTGGTCTCCGTTGGAAATGTTGTGAAAAATATCTGGCCTAGGCTATAGACTAGGCTATATACACTACATGGCCAAAAGTATATGGACACCTTCTTGTCGAACATCTCAAATCAAATGTATTTATAAAGCCCTCTTTACATCAGCAGATGTCACATAGTGCTAAACAGAAACCCAGCCTAAAACCCCAAACAGCAAGCAATGCAGATATAGAAGCATGATGGCTAGGAAAAACTCCCTAGAAAAGGGGGGGGAAACCTAGAGAGGAATCAGGCTCTGAGGGGTGGCGGGTCCTCTTCTGGCTGTGCCGGGTAGAGTTTATAAGAGATCATTGCCATTAAGGCCAGATTGTTCTTTAAGATGTTCAAACGCTCACAGATGACAAGCAGGGTCAAATAATAATCACATCTCATTCCAAAATCATGGGCATTAATATGGAGTTGGTCCCCCCCTTTGCTGCTATCAAAGCCTCAACTCTTTTGGGAAGGCTTTCCACTAGATGTTGGAACATTGCTGCGGGGACTTGCTTCCATTCAGTCATGAGCATCAGGGAGGTGGGGCACTGATGTTGGGCTATTAGGCCTGTGTCGCAGGCGGCGTTCCAATTCATCCCTAATGTGTTCGATGGGGTTGAGATCAGGGCTCTGTGCAGGCCAGTCAAGTTCTTCCACACCGATCTCAACAAGACATTTCTGTATTGACCTCGCTTTGTGCCTTCCGCAAACTGTTGTCACAAAGTTGGAAGCACAGAATTGTCTACAATGTCACTGTGTGCTGTAGCGTTAAGATTTCCCTTCAACTGGAACTAAGGAGCCTAGCCTGAACCAACCATGAACCCCCCCCCCACCCCAGACCATTATACCTCCTCCACCAAACTTTACAGTTGGCACTATTCATTTGGGCAGGTAGCGTTCTCCTGGCATCTGCCAAACACAGATTTGTCGGACTGCCAGATGGTGAAGCGTGATTTATCACTCCAGAGAACGCGTTTCCACTGCTCCAGAGTCCAATGGCGGCGAGCTTTACACCACTCCAGCCGACGCTTGGCATTGCGCATGGTGATCTTTAGCTTGTGTGCGGCTGCTCGGCCATGTAAACCAATTTCATGAACCTCCCATTTCATGACGAACAGTTGTTTGGCTGACGTTGCTTCCAGAGGCAGTTTGGAACTGGGTAGTGAGTGTTGAAATCAAGGACAGGCTATTATTACGCGCTTCAGCACTCGGCGGTCCCGTTCTGTGAGCTTGTGTGGCCTACCACATTACAGCTGAGTGTTGTTGTGCCTAGAAGTTTCCACTTCACAATAACAGCACTTACATTTGACCGGGTGCACCTCTAGCAGGGCAAAAATTTGACGAACTGACTTGTTGGAAAGGTGCTCTCCTATGACGGTGCCACGTTGGAAGTCACGGAGGTCTTCAGTAGGGCCATTCTACTGCCAATGTTTGTCTATGGAGATTGCATGGCTTGTGTGCTCGATTTTATACACCTGTCAGCAACGGTTGTGACTGAAATAGCCAATTCTACTAATTTGAAGGGGTGTCTACATACTTTTGTAAATATAGTGTACATTCTCTATCCTGCTACTGGTAGGCATATAACGTTATGTGAACTGACCTGAACATGTTTAGGCTGGTCATCTATGGTATGTAGGCTATAGCCGAGGTATAGACCTTGATCTGCATATCACTAACAAACTGCTATTATACATTATAACCTAGCCTACTTTTCATAATATAACATCTCTTACTTGTTGCAAAAAAACCATTCTAAATGGATCGATGATTCCCCCCAGATAAATCACGGCCGTTTTAGCCCTTCTGTCTGGATTCTAAGATACGTTTAGAAAAGAACAGATTGAAAGACAATAAATAGCCTACTTTTTTTGAATATAATAAGTGTGAGACATGGCCTTGTGTTGCTGCACTGTCTATAACTACCTTAACAAACAGAGACGTATCATTATTATTATTGACAGTTACCATCAAGAATAGATGTCACAACTACATGTTAATGTGATTGCATTAAATCGCTGGACTATTTCAATATGTCTGTTAGTAAATCTTTTATTTCAAAGAGAAAATGACTAAAATAGAACAATTGACATTCAACAATTAATTGTCACTGTGTTAACCACAACCAACATGCTGGATCTCTGTTTAGGGGTCAGTGCTCTAAAATGAGTCTCTCTGGGGAGAGAGAGGAAGGGGGCCCTGCTTCTAAAAGGAGTCTCTCTGGGGAGAGAGAGGAGGGGGGCCCTGCTTCTAAAAGGAGTCTCTCTGGGGAGAGAGAGGAGGGGGGCCCTGCTTCTAAAAGGAGTCTCTCTGGGGAACATGACACCAAAGCTAAGAGGTGAGATGACAATTTTGTTTAACGAATAATTCAGAATAATTCAAAATACTATGTCCACAATTGTTTCACTTTAGTTTTATCATCAGAAAGGATTGCTTATGTGTACCTTCAATTAAAAAAAATATTTTTATGCTATATATCCATTGTTTAGCTTGAATGGAATTGTTCGTATCCTGTATATAAGATGAATGCACTTACAGATGCCATATCTTAATTTGACCCCGTTTCTCACAGCAGGAAACATATGTGGATTATAATTCATTAACATGTTTTGTAGCGGTTGGTACCTTTTTTCATTAGGGCAAATCAAGCTGGACATTTTTTAAGTGAAAATTACAAACTATAGAAGCCTTTTTAAAGCTTGAATACACTACAATACGGTAACTGTATTGTAAGTCACTCTGGACCCAGTTTCCCGAAAGCGATGGAATTTAGGTTTACTAGTGTTTTAACATGCATCTTTCCTACAACGGATGAAGATGTAAGATACATTTCACACTCACAACGTAGAGAGAACTGTTGCTACGTGCATCGTTGGAGCATGTTGTTATTTAGAAGATCGAAAGAAAGGGAGCCCCGCTCTCAGATCAGCTTTCTGCATTCAAATCTTTCCTTAACATTATAATTAGTTGACAATACTGACAACGGATCAGCTCCTAGAGAGATATTACCACCTACGGCTGCAAATATTGAGGCGGCTTATTCGAATGCTTATCCAATAAAAATGCACTAAATCACAGATTTGGCACATCATTGCGCAAATGTTAGGCATGAAATATATTGAGACAAATTACAGACCATAGTCTACAAGTAGCAAAATATAACTCAACTGATTGAACATTAAATGTTTTTCAATATGATTGAAATAGGCCTATAACCTACTGTTTATATTTTAATGCGGTCAACTTGGTTTTTATTTGAAGCGTACTTTTATATGTCGCTTGTTTGGATCAATTCCAAAGACATTTGCAACTTTGTATTTGTAGTCAACTTTGTTCTGAAATTATCAGCGGTCAAAGAGAGACGGATAAACCATGTGATTCTATCTTTAGCAGAGATATTCTGTGTATAAAATGACGCGGGAGGGGGAAAAGCATCTAAAGACTCAGCTGTTCTGCGCGTGGTCTGAGGCAGGCGGTAGATTTGGAGCATTTTCAAGTGCATCGTTATTAATTATGGTTTTGGAAACAGCCCAGAGATTTAACAATGATCCTACAAAGATTCTAATTATGAACTTTGCCTTAAGAAGCTTTTGGGATACCAGTCCATGGATAAAAACATCTGCTAAATTCAAAAGTATATGTTTTACATACAGATCTCATAATACTGTATTGAATTATAAAAAATAAAAAAATTGTGCTGATGTCACAAATGAATGATTTGTACAGATCTTTATTATAAATGTAGTTATTTGTTACATTTGACTGTGTAAAACCTAGCAGTACTACTTATTTCTCTGAGAGGGAGGCATTTAATAGCATAAAAACATGATTATTTGTCTTTCTGAAATGAAATGCCATAATTAGCTAGTGAAAAAACACAACAATCTCTTTCATAATTTCTTTAAGCAATAAAAGCAAATTTACCAACATTTCTGAAAATGGAGTTAAACTCTTCTTATTTTCTCAATCTGGGTTCCAAGTAAATGAGAGAAGGAATGTTTGTCTCTGTTGTGTTGAAGCCCAATCAAGCGGAAGAGACCAGCCTCCCCTGTACCCAGTTGTGTGTCCATGAAGAGTGACAACTCTATGAATTTACCTACACGGTTTGGAGAGGGAGACTTTTCTACTGAACAAAGGTAAGAAGAACTCATGGGTCATGGTCAGTGAGTTAATCAACACTGTCTCTATTAAATTCTCTTCTCCCATTTATTTTTGTTGTTTTCATAATCCATAGACTAATCCTTTTGAATTTTCATCGTCATGAAACAATAGTTCAACAACAAAAAAAATCCCTTCCTGTGTGTGTCTGCGTGCGTGCGTGTGTGTGTGTGCGTGTGCGTGCGTGTGGAGAGAGACCTCCCTGGATGAGGAGATGTAATCTCATGTTTTGTCCACAGAAACCAACAGGAGAGATCAGAGTCAGAGATTCTCAGTGGTCAGTCTTCCCAGAGTCAACATATAGACCTGGCCTCCATATTCAGTGTATGTGGTCCTGTTATGTACATTTGTTTTTGTTTACCTCAAGTAAAGTTGCTCTGTAAATCATTCACTAATATGTTAATGAGAAAGCATTTCTTATCTTGCTTAACTTAATTACTTTATTTATTTCAGTTGCTTGAAGAAAAAATTATGAAATTTGTGAAGAACGAGCTGAAGCGGTTCAGGAGGATTCTTATTCCAGAACTCCCACAAGGCTTTGAGAGTCAGAAGCAGGATGAGGAAGTGGTGGACGCTGAAGATCAGAAGCAGGAGAGCAGTGCCAGAGAGGGGGCTCTGAAAATCACACTGCACATCCTGAGGAAAATGAACCAGAAGGAGCTTGCTGACACACTGGAGAAAAGTAAGAGTTGTCTGCCTCATGTTGAATGCTGAAGTAGCTGTGTAACTCAATGATACTGTAACAGCCTTAACACAACACCTAGTGACCTCATCAAGTAGCAGCGGAATATGTTGTACTGATTTATTTAGACACAGTGAAGAGGAGAGAGACAACATTCATAATAACATAAATAATACCAATAATAAGATAATCAATCAATCCAGTGTGTAATGCATTATGAAAACATTTACACATTTATACAGACAGTTAAGATAATACATTATTATAATGTACAACATTATAACACCGTCCTACAATACTGTAGGCATTAAAACAGACGTGCAATTAATATCCTCTGTGTTATTTTTAGATTCAGTAGAGCTTGCTGTGATTTGCCAACGTGAACTCAAATCTAATCTAAAGAAGAAGTTTCAATGTATATTTGAGGGGATCGCTAAACAAGGTAACCCAACACTTCTCAATAAGATCTACACAGAGCTCTACATCACAGAGGGTGGAACAGGAGAAGTCAATAAAGAACATGAGCTGAGACAGATTGAGACAACAAACAGGAAACAAGTAAGACCAGAGACTGCAATCAAATGTAACGATATCTTCAAACCGTTAACTGGACAAGACAAACTTATCAGAACTGTGCTGACAAAGGGAGTCGCTGGCATTGGAAAAACAGTCTCTGTGCAGAAGTTCATTCTGGACTGGGCTGAAGGAAAAGCAAATCAGGATGTCCAATTTGTATTTTCATTCCCTTTTCGGGAGCTGAATTTGATGAAAGGGGAAAAACGCACTTTGATTGAACTTCTCAATCACTTCTCAATAGAAACCAAACAATCAAGAATCTCCAACTACGACAAGTACAAAGTTCTGTTCATCTTTGATGGTCTGGATGAGTGCCGACTGCCCCTAGACTTCCAGAAGAACAAGACCTGTTGTGATGTCACAAAGTCAACCTCAGTGGATGTTCTGCTGACAAATCTCATCAAGGGAAATCTGCTTCCCTCTGCTCTCCTCTGGATAACTACCCGACCTGCAGCAGCCAATAAGATCCCTTCAGTGTGTGTTGACCAGGTGACAGAGATTCGAGGGTTCAATGACCCACAGAAGGAGGAGTACTTCTGGAAGAGATTCAGTGATCAGGACCTGGCCAGAAGAATCATCTCACACATAAAGACATCAAGGAGCCTCCACATCATGTGCCACATTCCAGTATTCTGTTGGATTTCTGCAATAGTCCTTGAACACATGCTGAAACACAAGAGAGAAGAGATTCCCAAGACTCTGACTGAGATGTACACACACCTTGTGGTGTTTCATACCAAATGGAAGAATAAAAAATATATTGGGAAAGAAGAGATAGGTTCACACTGGAATAAAGAGAGCATTCTGTCACTGGGAAAACTGGCTTTTCAACAGCTTCTGAATCACAATCTGATTTTCTATGAAGAAGACCTGAAAGAGGCTGGCATTGATGTCAATGAAGCCTCAGTGTACTCAGGATTGTGCACACAGCTCTTTAAAGAGGAAAGTGGGCTGTACCAGGACAAGGTGTACTGCTTCGTGCATCTGAGCATTCAGGAGTTTCTGGCTGCTGTATATGTGTTCCTCTCATTCATCAACAACAATGAGAATCTAATGGCCGAACCGCAATCAACTTTCAGTAACTATACTGCGCTGTTCAGAGACAAGCCTGAAGTTACTTTCTACAAGAGTTCTGTGGATAAAGCCTTACAAAGTGAGACAGGAAACCTGGACCTTTTCCTCCGCTTCCTTCTGGGCCTCTCACTGGAGTCCAATCAGAAGCACTTACTAGGTCTTCTGACAAAGACAAGAAGCAGCTCACAGGGCCATGAAGAAACAGTCAAATACATCAAGGACAAGATCAGGGAGAATCCCTCTTCAGAGAGGTGCATCAATCTGTTCCACTGTCTGAATGAACTGAATGACCATTCTCTAGTGGAAGAGATCCAAAGATACCTGAGATCAGGAAGTCTCTCAAAAGCCAAACTGTCACCTGCACAGTGGTCAGCTCTGGTCTTTGTGTTGCTGACTTCAGAAAAGGAGGTGGATGTGTTTGACCTGAAGAAATACTCCAGATCAGAGGAAGGTCTTCTGAGGCTGCTGCCAGTGGTCAAAGCCTCCAGAGTTGCTCTGTGAGTACAAACATGACATTTAAGTACTAATCATCAGGAAGAAATATTCAGTTAAGAGAACTGATATTGAAAAACTATATTGAAAAACATATTGAATCAATGCATTGATGTTCACATTAGTATAACAATATGACCATATTAATCTATATGTTGTTTGAGAGAATAAACCATTGTCCTTCTACACTACTGGTGTTAAATCAACAGTGTTTTTGTGAAATCATGATTATCTCTCTGTCAGGCTGACAGGCTGTGGGGTCACTGAGGAAGGCTGTGCTTCTCTGGTCTCAGCTCTGAGGTCAAACCCCTCACACCTGAGAGAGCTGGATCTGAGTAACAATGACCTGAAGGATTCAGGAGTGAAGCTTCTCTCTGCTGGACTGGGGAATCCCCACTGTAAACTGGAGACTCTGAGGTCAGTATTCCTGTAGTTGGTCAACAAGTGATAACTGTTCACCAGATCCACGTGTTTACCATGCACACGTAGTCCACACCATATGTGTTTGGACAGTGAAGCTTACAGTTTTAAATTTGGCGCTTTGCTCCAGCATTTTGGATTTGATATAGAATGTTTCATATTAGGTGACACTACAGTGTGTCTCCTTTTATGAGGGTAATGGTGAGAGGTTAGCATGTTTTGTTGTAGCCTCTGTAAAGCTCTCACTCATCATTATTCATGATTCATACATCATGGCATCATGATTTTCTTAATCATGGCATCATCAAGATTAATTTAGATGTGTTGAAAAATATGTTTTCTACTCACTTAGACATGATTAATCCAGTCATCATCCACAATTCAGTTCTTATTGGGCAAAACATAACCCAAAACAAACTGCAAATGCAACCAATGAGTTTGGGACCAAATACTAAACTTTTTACTACTTTAATACACTGTAAGTGAATTGGTCAGAATACTGATGACTTCTTCAAATGGGGGGACTAGATACATAAAGTGCTTCATTTCTAAACGGTGAAACAGATATGTATGAAAATACCCTCAAATAAAAGGTGACATTACATACTGTCACCTCATACGAAACATTTGATCTCAAAACGAAAATGCTGGAGTATAGAGCCAAATGTAAAATGTGATGCTTCACTGTCAAACTAGATATGGTGTGGACTGTATATTCAATACAATCTAAATCTGATACCTCACTGTCTGTCTTTTGACTGATGCTGCTTTTTAAACGGGTCTGGTCAGTCTACTCAAATATTTGTGTTTTATATTTCTCTCTACAAGCAGTACTTTGATTATTAGACATTTTTCACAATGATACATCCATCTTCACCACCAAATAATAGCAGTGTGATTTTTTCTATTGATTTTACTCTCTGTCAGGCTGACAGGCTGTGGGGTCACAGAGGAAGGCTGTGCTTCTTTGGTCTCAGCTCTGAGGTCAAACCCCTCACACCTGAGAGAGCTGGATCTGAGTAACAATGACCTGAAGGATTCAGGAGTGAACCTGCTCTCTGCTGGACTTGGGAATCCCCACTGTGAACTGGAGACTCTGAGGTCAGTATTCCTGTAGTTGGTCAACAAGTGATAACTGTTCACCAGATCCACATGTGTTTACCAGGGACACATAGTCCACACCATATGGGATTGGACTGTGGAGCTTACAGTTTTAAATTTGGTGCTATGCTCCAGCATTTTGGATTTGATATAAATTAGAATGTTTCATATTAGGTGACAGTACAGAATGTTACCTTTTCTTTTTCTTTATTCATACATATCTGTTTTACCCTTTAGAAATGAAAGCACTTTATGGATCTAGTTCTGCTATTTGAAGAAGTCGTAATTATTTGGACAAATTCACAGTGTATTAAAGTATTCAAAGTTAAGCATTTGGTCAAATATTCTTTGCCTGCAGTGATTACATCAAGCTTGTGACTCTACCAACTTGTTGAATGCATATGCAGTCTGTCTTGGTTGTGTTTTGGATCATGTTTTTCCCAATAGAAACTAAATGGTGAATAAAGTCCTGTCATTTTAAAGTCACTTAACTTGTATTGTAAGTAAGAATAGAAGGTGTTTCTGAACACTTCTACATGTTTGTGTATACTACCATGATTATGAATAATTCATTAATCGTGAATGATAATGAATGAGCAAGTTACAGAGGAACAAATATCTTGCCCCCTCTGTTATTGGTAATGTTGAGAGGTTATCTGTAAGGTTGTAGCCTCAGTAACATTTTCACTCATAGTTTTTCATAATTGATTAATGATTTTTCTTAATCATGGAATCATCAGGATTATTTTAGTAGTGTTTAGAAACATGTTATCTACTCACTTAGACAGAAGATCAATTCAGTCATCATCCACTATTCAGTTACTATTGGGCAAAACATTACCCAAAACACAGCCAAAACAAACTGCAAATGCAGCCAACGAGTTTGGGAACAAATACTAAACTTTCGACTACTCTAATACACTATGAGTGAATTGGTCAGAATACTTATGACTTCTTCAAATGGGGGGACTAGATACATCAAGTGCTTTCATTTTGAAATGGTTAAATAGATAAGTATGACAATTCCTTGAAATTAAATGTGACATTATATACTGTCACCCCATATGAAAAGTTGATATCAAATCCAAAATTCTGGATTATAGAGCCACATTTAAAATGTTAGCTTCATTGTCAAAATAGATTTGGTGTGGACTGTATACTCAATACAATCATAATCTGATACCTAACTGATACTGCCTTTTAAACTGGTCTGGTCTGTCTACTCAAATATTTGTACTTTTCATTGTGTCTCTACAAGCAACAATTTGATAATTTGTCATTATTAATAATGATACATCTAATTTATGAATACGTATGGCAGGTTTCAGGACACTGATGTATCAGATGTGTTGAAAAATAATAGCAGTGTGATTTTCAAATTATGTTACTCTTTGCAGGCTGTCGTTCTGTCTAGTCACAGAGGAAGGCTGTGCTTCCCTGGTCTCAGCTCTGAGGTCAAACCCCTCACACCTGAGAGAGCTGGACCTGAGCTACAATCACCCAGGAGACTCAGGAGTCAGACTGCTCTCTGCTGGACTGGAGGATCCATGCTGCAGACTGGAGAAACTCACGTATGTAGAGGGTTTATGTCAATGTTCATATCAGACATGTTTGAGTTATCAGGCTAGTTAAGACACCAATTGGAAAAATATGGTGTGTGTGTGTGTGTGTGTGTGTGTGTGTGTGTGTGTGTGTGTGTGTGTGTGTGTGTGTGTGTGAATTCACGTGTATCACTCAATGAATGTCTGTTCTGCTTACCTCTACACAGTGTGGAATATGGCGGAGAGTACACAATGAAACCTGGGCTTAGAAATTGTGAGTGTTGACTGCTGTGAAGAATATGACTAAGAATAAGTCTTAATTCAAGTTAAGTCAAAGTCAAGGACCACCATCATTACTTACTTGGCCATATTAAATATCAGCTGTAGTTCTACAGATGCAGAAATCAGGGACACCAAAGTTTAGAAAGAGTTGCTTTGACAATGTGTGTGTCTGTGTATATGTGTGGCATATTTGTGCTACATAATAAGTGTGTGTGTGTGTGTGTTCATACAGGTGTGTTTGTAATTAATGGGAATAAGTGTGTTTTATATTACCATACAGTATCTCATATGATCATTCAACAAGTCTCAAGTTACCTTAACTTCTCCTTTTGACACCTAGAAACATCCTACTTTAAATGAGTTAGTGAAGAATGTGTGTTAACATCCTAGTGTGAATGATGATGATTTCTAATATTGTGTCTGGTTTCATCCATTAGATCCCTGTGATCTCACACTGGACCCAAACACAATAAACATACACCTCTCTCTGTCTGAGGAAAACAGAAAGGTGACATGGAGGAGAGAGAAGCAAATGTATCCTGATCACCCAGAGAGATTTGAGGACTGTGGACAGGTGCTGTGTAGAGAGGGTCTGACTGGGCGCTGTTACTGGGAGGTAGAGTGGAGTGGGAGTGTGGCAATTATAGGAGTGACATATAAAGGAATCAGCAGGAGAGGAGGGGGTATGGACTGTCTGATTGGATGGAATGACAAGTCCTGGAGTCTGTTCTGCTCTAACAACAGTTACAAAGCCTATCACAATAATAATCCCACTACCATTGACGTCCCCCCCTCCAGACCCCACAGAGTAGCAGTGTATCTGGACTGGCCAGCCGGCACTCTGTCCTTTTACAGAGTCTCCTCTGACACACTGACCCACCTGCACACATTCCACACCACATTCACTGAGCCCCTCTATCCAGGGTTTAGGGTTTGGTTTGAAGACTCCTTAGTGTCCCTGTGTCAGGTGGTCCCTTAGTCAAACACAACATGATGTTTCACTCTAATCATGGTCATGTTCAGTAAGACACACTGGAGCAGTTGTATGGATATATATTAGTCAGCTGGCTGTAGTTGTATGGATATATATTAGTCAGCTGGTTGTAGTTGTATGGATATATATTAGTCAGCTGGTTGTAATTGTATGGATATATATTAGTCAGCTGGCTGTAGTTGTATGGATATATATTAGTCAGCTGGTTGTAGTTGTATGGATATATATTAGTCAGCTGGTTGTAGTTGTATGGATATATATTAGTCAGCTGGTTGTAGTTGTATGGATATATATTAGTCAGCTGGTTGTAGTTGTATGGATATGTGATTGTTAATATTCATGAATACACACCATTGAAGTTGACAGACATTGTCAACTAGAGTCATTCATTAATATAATGAATCACCCTACTGTGTTGTAAAAACGGTTTTAATTTAGAAATCATTGATCTTGTTGTTATTGGGCTTCTTGGTGTTTGTAAATATTGTTGTCTGTAGAATGCTTCTTTGTCAAATTCTTGACACAACAATCTTGTTTCTGTATGAACTAAATTTCACTGAATGAAATGTACATGTGACAGATTTTACCCCCCCCTCACACATTGAGTCATATTGCAACATATACGTTATATCTATTTATTTATTGATAGAGCAACATATACCAGAACCCCACCTCTCTCTCTCCACAGTATCCACCCTGCCTCTCCTCCACAGTATCCACCCTGCCTCTCCTCTACAGTATCCACCCTGCCTCTCCTCTACAGTATCCACCCTGCCTCTCCTCTACAGTATCCACCCTGCCTCTCCTCCACAGTATCCACCCTGCCTCTCCTCCACAGTATCCACCCTGCCTCTCCTCCACAGTATCCACCCTGCCTCTCCTCCACAGTATCTACCCTGCCTCTCCTCCACAGGACCCACTGTGCCCACCCCCCCATCACCTATACGTAACAGATATATCCCTCTCTCTCCTTCTTTTCCACCCCTCTGTCACAGCTCTCTTCTTCCCCAATACATAAAACTGGCAGTCTGGGCACTGTCCAGGAAGGGATGGGTCTGTGAAATACCCCCACAGAACTCCACACTTCCCATTTCCTGTGTGCCCCACACAGTCTTTGAATTTGTCATTGCACATGAAAACTTCAAACGTCTGTGGCATGCTCTCCATGTTCACCATGCTTATATCAAGAAACAGGGAGAATCAGGGAGAACGTAACATTTTTAAGATGAACAGGCTTATAATTAGAATACTGTGCAAGACGACATGAGACAGGAAATGGTGAAGAACTAAGTGTTGATGGAAAATTCTGTTCTTGAATCACTTTACTGTGTTGTAACATTTTCATGCCACTGTTGCGCTGCTGCCTGAGACACAAGTAAAGGTTTCATAAACAGACGTTGTTTTTGTTCTCAATTTTCTTACTATCATTATTGAAATTGTCTAAGATTGCTATATTGTTAAGTATTATTCACAAAATTGCATTGGATACTTACGGTCCAGCCAGGCAAAGTGGGCCCGTTGTCAAAATTCTCCGCTGCTCACAACATCCCTTAATCCCTTCCATTTCAAGGAGAGAGTCAGGTAGGCAACATCCACCTCTGAGAGGATGACCTCCAGACAGATCTCCAAGACACATTGTGGCATCTGAAGGGCAAATAGCATATTCAGTGTATTGTAAGGGTTGTTACTATTACCAATAGATAATGCATACATGTTTGTAATTACAATAATTCTTAAAATGATTCGAAGTCATGTGTAGGCCTACCTGTAAAAAGAGGACAGTGTCTGGTGTCTTTTGGGAGAGAAACATCATCAACACAGACATCATGGAACAAACAATGATAACGCATTAATGAAACAACATTGTCGTTATGTAATCGAGAGAGAGAGAAAGAGAGAAAGATAAAGAGAGGGAGAGATTGTGTTGTGTACACTCCTACATGTGGTGACTTTGTGAAGATTTACCATGGATACTAAACCAACACCCTCAGTGCTCTTCTTGGCAAAGGCATGGTCCTCAGATATATTAGACTCTGTTTGTAAAAATCAGATCACTATTTAAGTTAAGGTTATAACATACCCTAGTTTCCAAATGGTTTCATTATCATAAATGACCAACTTTCAGACATGATACTTAGTTGGGTGACTTCCGCATGTCTCCTTTTCGGTTCACCCCACCTTGTTCAAAACAGTTTTTAAGCATCAGCTGTCAGAGCAGCTTACCGATCATTGCACCTGTACACGGCCCATCTGTAAATAGCCCACCCAACTACCTCATCCCCATATTGTTATTTATTTTTACATTCATCTATCACTCCAGTGTTAATAGCTAAATTGTAATTATTTCACCACTATGGCCTATTTTTTGCCTTACCTCCCTAATCTTACTACATTTGCACATACTGTATATAGATTTTTATGTTGTGTTATTGACTGTACGTTTGTTAATCCCATGTGTAACTCTGTGTTGT
The DNA here is from genome assembly GCA_003317085.1 of Hucho hucho. NCBI lineage: Eukaryota > Metazoa > Chordata > Actinopteri > Salmoniformes > Salmonidae > Hucho > Hucho hucho. Next base: position 47,087 of record QNTS01003839.1, read on the forward strand.
TTGTGTCACACTGCTTTGCTTTATCTTGGCCAGGTCGCAGTTGTAAATGAGAACTTGTTCTTAACTGGCCTACCTGGTTAAATAAAGGTGAAATAAATAAATAAATCAAAAACAGAGAGTGTCTAGAATGCTCGGTTACTGAAGATGCGGTATTGCCAAAAGTTCTGCGTGGGGTCCATCTACTGGGAGGGGGCTAACTGGTCTGTTTATTCCACTGATTCATATGGATGCCAGTCCATACATTGGCTATAAAAGTGGGCAAAAACAGAAACGCATTAACTGTAGCTATGTGGTCTTTACTTGAGTGTGTTTCAGCAGGGTGAGGTCAGAGATACTTCCAAGTCAGTATTTTTCTGAACTCATAAAATCCTTTACACAATCTGATGGGATGAATGTTCAACCCCAATAAAATTACCATGAGGTCCATATAGTACCTTTAAGTTAAGACCCCCAGATCTGTTCATCGCAAAGCAGTTCAATGAATTATATTAATTGATTCTTAAAGAATATAATTTATAAATCATTAGCCTCATCTTGAGGAGTCACCTGTATTAATAAAGAGTAGGAGAGCTGATCTAGGATCAGTTTTGCCTTTTAGATCATAATGAATCAGATTACCTGAAGAGGGGGGACCTGATCCTAGGTCAGCACTCCTCCTCTGAGACACTGCCTTTATGAAAAAGTGCCCAGGAGTCAACAGGACCAAGAAACCAAACACTTACTGTTGTAAAGTCTAGTTACAGCAGGTGTTTACTGACATCTACTGGAAGATACCAATAAAACACTTTATTATCACGGTGGGGAGAAGGCTGAGCAGAAACAGAAAGTACATTTGTTCTTTTTTACAAACAATAAACAAACACAACGTGTGTGTGAGTGAGTGTGCACTCCCTAGATGAGGAGATCTAATCTCTATCCTGATTGCCTAGTCACTTTTACCCCTACCTACATGTACATATTACCTCAATTACCTCAACTACCTGGTACCGCTGTACATTGACTCAGTACTGGTGCTCCTTATAGTCTCATTATTGTTATTTTATTGTGTTACTATTTCCTTTTTTTATTAAGCAAATTTTTCTTACTTTTTAACTCTGCATTGTTGGGAAAGGGCTCGTAAGCATTTCACGGTAAAGTGTACACCTGTTGTATTCGGGGCATGTGACAAAGACAATTTGATTTGATTTGATGCTCATGCATAAAAACATGTAATTGGATCAAACTGCGCAGGTGCAGGCTGCCGAATCAAAGGCACTGCTTCCATATACAGTTGTTTTTGACTAACATGAAAACGTGTAAATTTGTCACTCACGAGGTTCGAGTAATAATGTGTTCAACTACTTAACGACAGAACCTTTAGAAAATTAACAAATCAAATTGTATTTGTCACATGCGGCGAATACAACAAGTGTAGACCTTACTTTGAAATGCTGACTTACAAGCCCATAACCAACAATGCAGAGTAAGCAGGAAAATGTCTCAAACCCCAAACCCTGGTCTGGTCTGCTCTGCTTCATATGCGTTCCCAGAAGGCATTTTGTACATCAGCAGTTGCCACAAAGTGCTTATATAGAAACCCAGTCTAAAACCCCAAAGAACAAGCAATGCAGATGTAGAAGCGTGGTGGCTCGGAAAAAAACCCTAGAAAGGCAGAAACCTAGGAAGAAACCTAGAGAGGAACCAGTCTCTGAGGGGTGACCAGTCCTCTTCTGGCTGTGCCGGGTGGCAGATAACAGAACATGGCCATTAAGGCTACATCGTTCTTCAAGATGTTCAAACGTTCATAGATTACCAGCAGGGTCAAATAATAATCACAGTGGTTATAAAGGTCAGGTCAGCACCTCAGCAGTAAATGTCAGTTGGTATTTCATAGCCGAGTATTGAGGTCGAGACAGCAGATGCAGTAGAGAGAGAGAGAAAGAGAGTCGAAACAGAAAGTCCTGTGAACAAGTCAGGGTTTCATAGCCGCAGGCAGAACAGTTGAATCTGGATCAGCAGCACGACAAGGTATCACATCCGGTGGAGCATGTATCGATAGGATCGTACGAAGGGGAGCACTGCTCTCAGATCAGTTTTCTCCATTCAAATCTTTCCTTAACATATATTTATATTTCCCCATCTGAGCTCGGAGTAGATAAGAGACAGCCTCCCCTGTACCCAGCTGTGTCCATGAAGAGTGACCAGTCTATGGTTCCTCCTATATTGTTTAGAGAGGGAGACTTTTCTACTGAACAAAGGTAAGAAGAACTCATGGGTCATGGTAATTGAATTAAACAGTATTGTCAGTTCTCCATTTTCCTATTTATTTGTGTTGTTTTCATAATCCATTGGCTAATCCGTAGATGTAATCTTATGCTTTGTCCACAGAAACCAACAGGAGAGATCAGAGTCAGAGATTCTCAGTGGTCAGTCTTCCCAGAGTCAACATATAGACCTGGCCTCCATATTCAGTGTATGTGGTCCTGTTATGTACATTTTTGTTTACCTCAAGTTGATCTGTGAATCATTCATTAATATGTTAATGAGAAAGCATTTCTTCTCTTGCTTAACTCATTTCAGTTGCTTGAAGAGAATATTATGACATTTGTGAAGAACGAGCTGAAGATGTTCAAGAGGATTCTTAGTCCAGAACTCCCACAAGGCTTTGCGAGCCAGAAGCATGATAAGGAAGTGGTGGACACTGAAGATGAGAAGCAGGAAAGCAGTGCCAGAGAGGGGGCTCTGAACTCAAATCTAAAGAAGTTTCAATGTGTATTTGAGGGGATTGCTAAACAAGGTAACCCAACACTTCTCAATAATATCTACACAGAGCTCTACATCACAGAGGGTGGAACAGGAGAGGTCAATAATGAACATGAGCTGAGACAGATTGAGACAACAGCCAGGAAACAAACAAGACCAGAGACTGCAATCAAACGTAACGACATCTTCAAACCCTTAACTTGACAAGACAAACTTATCAGAACTGTGCTGACAAAGGGTGTCGCTGGCATTGGAAAAACAGTCTATGCAGAAGTGCATTCTGGACTGGGCTGAAGGAAAAGCAAATCAGGATGTCCAATTTGTATTTTCATTCCCTTTTCGGGAGCTGAATTTGATGAACGGGGAAAAACACACTTTGATTGAACTTCTCAATGGAAACCAAAGAATCAATAATCTCCAACTACGACAAGTACAAAGTTCAGTTTATCGTTGATGGTCTGGATGAGTGTCGACTGCCCCTAGACTTCCAGAAGAACAAGATCTGTTGTGACGTCACAGTCAACCTCAGTGGATGTTCTGCTGACAAATCTCATCAAGGGCTCTGCTCTCCTCTGGATAACTACCCGACCTGCAGCAGCCAATAAGATCCCTTCAGGGTGTGTTGACCAGGTGACAGAGGTACGAGGGTTCAATGACCCACAGAAGGAAGAGTTCTTCACGAAGAGATTCAGTGATGAGGACCTGGCCAGCAGAATCATCTCACACAAAGACATCAAGGAGCCTCCACATCATGTGCCACATTCCAGTCTTCTGTTGGATTTCTGCAAAAGTCCTTGAACACATGCTGAAACATAGGTGAGCAGAGATGCCCAAGACTCTGACTGAGATGTACACACACCTTCTGGTGTTTTATATCAAACAGAAGAATGAAAAGTATCTTGGGAAAGAAGAGACAGGTCCACACTGGAATAAAGAGAGCATTCTGTCACTGGGAAAACTGGCTTTTCAACAGCTTGTGATTGGCAATCTGATTTTCTATGAAGACCTGAAAAAGGCTGGCATTGATGTCAATGAAGCGTCAGTGTACTCAGGATTGTGCACACAGCTCTTTAAAGAGGAATGTGGGCTGTACCAGGACAAGGTGTACTGCTTCGTGCATCTGAGCATTCAGGAGTTTCTGGCTGCTCTATGTGTTCCTCTCATTCATCAACAACGAGAATCTAATGGCCAAACCTCAATCAACATTGAGGTTTAGCCATTAGAAACAAGCCTGAAGTTGCTGTCTACAAGAGTGCTGTGGATAAAGCCTTACAAAGTGAGAATGGAAACCTGGACCTTTTCCTCCGCTTTCTTCTGGGCCTGTCAATGCAGTCCAATCAGAAGCACTTATGAGATCTACTGACAAAGACAAGAAGCAGCTCACAGAGCCATGAAGAAACAGTCAAGTACATCAAGGAGAAGATCAGGGAGAATCCCTGTCCTGAGAGGTGCATCAATCTGTTCCACTGTCTGAATGACCTTTCTCTAGTCGAGGAGATCCAAAGCTACCTGAGCTCAGGAAGTCTCTCAAAAGCCAAACTGTCACCTGCGCAGTGGTCAGCTCTGGTCTTTGTGTTGCTGACTTCAGAAAAGGAGGTGGATGTGTTTGACCTGAAGAAATACTCCAGATCAGAGGAAGGTCTTCTGAGGCTGCTGCCAGTGGGCAAAACCTCCAGAGGTGCTCTGTGAGTACATAAAATGACATTTAAGTACTTTTTTAATTCACCTTTATTTAACCAGGTAGGCTAGTTGAGAACAAGTTCTCATTTACACCTGCGACCTGGCCAAGATAAAGCAAAGCGACACAAACAGTTACACATGGAATAAAGAAACGTACAGTCAATAACAGTCAATAAAGTCATAGTGTGTGCATAGGAGGTAGGATTAGGGCGATAAGGCAATGAATAGGCCATAGTGGCGAAATAATTACAGTTTAGAAATTAAACACTGGAGTGAGAGATGTGCAGAAGATGAATGTGCAAGTAGAGATACTGGGGTGCAAAGGAGAAAAAAAATGTAACAATATGGGGATGAGGTAGTTGGTTGGTGTTACGTACGCCTCTAGGAAGGCGGGAACGCAACACCCTGCTACAACTCAACTCCCCGTGGAGTGAAAGATGACTGGAATTGTAGGTGCGGGTAAGGATGACAGAGGCAGAGATTAGTAGTTTACAGGGAATTTATTCCTTCACACTAATTTTTGGGAAAAGGGGCTGAACAAAGCAAAGAAAGTAGAAGTCAAAGCCCCCTCTCCTACCTTACCTGCCTACCCACTACTTACCTAATTTAGCAGCACCTGGTGCACTAACCAAAATACAGGGGATCCATCCAGGTCTTACCTAGTGTGCATAGACAGTAAATACTACGGGTATATGTATGCCCGCAGGCCTCTTACCTAAGCACTCCCTAGGTGCCTTCCCCTTCCCTCCTGGGAACAAAAACAGAAAAATACAAACAACTCAAATAATCTAAACAGTCCTTGGGACATAAACATACCTCCGCAGGACCAGCTACAAAATACTTAAATAACTGTCTGAGCAATAACTAACACAGGATATAACCATCAGCTCTAACTGAGAAACAAGCAACACAGGATATAACCATCAGCTCTAACTGAGAAACAACCAACACAGGATATAATCATCAGCTCTCTGAGAAACAAACAATACCAGGGCATACCCAGAAGCTCTCTTTCAGACACAACCAACACAGGCTATAACAATAAGCTCTATCTGAGAACCAACCAACACAAACTATCACCCTCATCTCTCTTCTCTGAGCAAAGGAACACTGGCTTATATACAGCTTCAGAAGGAGTCTGTAATGGGATACAGCTGGATCCTCTGAGAGGGCGAGGTCAGCTCCAATCTGCAGTAATGGGCCAACCAATCAGCTGCCTGGAATTTCAGGAAGCAATCCTGAAACACACACATACAAACAAGCCCACAACCCAGAAACGGGGGAACGTAACAGTTGGGCTATTTACAGATGGGCTATGTACAGGTGCAATGATCTGTAAGCTGCTCTGACAGCTGATGCTTTAAGCTAGTGAGGGAGATATGCATCTCCAGCTTCAGGGATTTTTGCAATTTGTTCCTGTCATTGGCAGCAAAGAACTGTAAGGAAAGGCGGCCAAAGGAGGAATTGGCTTTGGGGGTGATCAGTGAAATATACCTGCTGGAGCGCGTGCTACGGGTGGGTGCTGCTATGGTGACCAGTGAGCTGAGATAAGGTTGGGCTTTACCTAGCAAAGACTTATAGATGACCTGGAGCCAGTGGGTTTGGCGACGAATATGAAGCGAGGGCCAGCCAACGAGAGCATACAGGTCGCAGTGGTTGGTAGTATATGGGTCTTTGGTGACAAAACGGATGGCACTGTGATAGACTGCATCCAAATTGCTGAGTAGAGTGTTGGAGGCTATTTTGTAAATGACATCGCCGAAGTCAAGGATTGGTAGGATAGTCAGTTTTACGAGGGTATGTTTGGCAGCATGAAGGATGCTTTGTTGCGAAATAGGAAGCCGATTCTAGATTTAATTTGGCTTAATTTGAGTCTGGAAGGATAGTTTACAGTCTAACCAGACACCTAGGTATTTGTAGTTGTCCACATATTCTAAGTCAGAACCGTCCAGAGTAGTGATGCTGGACGGGCGGGCAGGTGCGGGCAGCGATCGGTTGAAGAGCATGCATTTAGTTTTACTTGCATTTAAGAGAAGTTGGAGGCCACGGAAGGAGTGTTGTATGGCATTGAAGCTCATCTGGAGGGTAGTTAACACAGTGTCCAAAGAAGGGCCAGAAGTATACGGAATGGTGTCATCTGCGTAGAGGTGGATCAGAGAATCACCAGCAGCAAGAGCGACATCATTGATGTATACAGAGAAAAGAGACAGACCGAGAATTGAACCCTGTGGCACCCCCATAGAGACTGCCAGAGGTCCGGACAACAGGCCCTCCGATTTGACACACTGAACTCTGTCTGAGAAGTAGGTGGTGAACCAGGCGAGGCAGTCATTTGAGAAACCAAGGCTGTTGAGTCTGCCGATAAGAATGCAGTGATTGACAGAGTCGAAAGCCTTGGCCAGGTCGATGAATACAGCTGCACAGTATTGTCTTTTATCGATGGTTATAATAGGACCTTGAGCGTGGCTGAGGTGCACCCATGACCAGCTCGGAAACCAGATTGCATAGCGGAGAAGGTATGGTGGGATTCGAAATGATCGGTGATCTGTGTTAACTTGGCTTTCGAAGAAAGGCAGGGTAGGATAGATATAGGTCTGTAACAGTTTGGGTCTGGAGTGTCTCCCCCTTTGAAGCGTTCCAATCTTTGGGGATCTCAGACGATACGAAAGAGAGGTTGAACAGGCTAGTAATAAGGGTTGCAACAATTGCGGCGGATAATTTCAGAAAGAGAGGGTCCAGATTGTCTAGCCCAGCTGATTTGTAGGGGTCCAGATTTTGTAGCTCTTTCAGAACATCAGCTATCTGGATTTGGGTGAAGGAGAAATGGGGGAGGCTTGGGAAGGTTGCTGTGCGGGGTGCAGAGCAGTTGACCGGGGTAGGGGTAGCCAGGTGGAAAACATGGCCAGACGTAGAAAAATGCTTATTGAAATTCTTAATTATCGTGGATTTATCGGTGGTGACAGTGTTTCCTAGCCTCAGTGCAGTGGGCAGCTGGGAGGAGGTGCTTTTATTCTCCATGGACTTTACAGTGTCCCAGAACTTTTGAATTTTGTGCTACAGGAGGAACATTTCTGTTTGAAAAAGCTAGCCTTTGCTTTCCTAACTGCCTGTGTATATTGGTTCCTAACTTCCCTGAAAAGTTGAATATCGCTGGGGCTATTCGATGCTAATGCAGTACGCCACAGGATGTTTTTGTGCTGGTCAAGGGCAGTCAGGTCTGGAGTGAACCAAAGGCTATATCTGTTCCTTTTGAATGGGGCATGCTTATTTAAGATGGTGAGGAAAGCACTTTTAAAGAATAACCAGGCATCCTCTACTGACGGAATGAGGTCAATATCCTTCCAGGATACCCGGGCCAGGTTTATTAGAAAGGCCTGCTCGCTGAAGTGTTTTAGGGAGCGTTTGACAGTGATGAGGGGTAGTCGTTGGACCTCGGATCCATTACGGACGCAGGCAATGAGGCAGTGATCGCTGAGATCCTGGTTGAAGACAGCAGAGGTGTATTTTGCGGGCAGGTTGTTCAGGATGATATCTATGAGGGTACCCGTGTTTACTGATTTGGGGTTGTACCTGGTAGGTTCCATGATAATTTGGGTGAGATTGAGGGCATCTAGCTTAGATTGTAGGACGACCGGGGTGTTAAGCATATCCAAGTTTAGGTCACCTAACAGTACAAACTCTGAAGATAAATGGGGGGCAATTAATTCACATATGGTGACATGGGTACAGCTGGGGGCTGAGGGGGGTCTGTAACAAGCAGCAACAGTGAGAGACTTATTTCTGGAAAGGTGGATTTTTAAAAGTAGAAGCTCGAACTGTTTGGGCACTGACCTGGATAGCATGACAAAACTCTGCAGGCTGTCTCTGCAGTAGATTGCAACTCCACCCCCTTTGGCAGTTCTATCTTGGCGGAAAATGTTGTAGTTGGGGATGGAAATTTCAGAATTTTTGATGACCTTCCTATGCCAGGATTCAGACACGGCTAAAACATCAGGGTTGGCGGAGTGTGCTAAAGCAGTGAGAAAAAAAAACTTAGGGAGGAGGCTTCTGATGTTAACATGCATGAAACCAAGGCTTTTACGGTTACAGAAGTCAACAAATGATAGTGCCTGGGGAATGGAGTGGAACTGGGGGCTACAGGGCCTGGGCTAACCTCTACATCACCAGAGGAACAGAGGAGGAGTAGGATAAGGGTACGGCTAAAGGCTATAAGAACTGGTTGTCTAGTGCGTTGGGGACAGAGAATAAAAGGAGTAGATTTCTGGGCGTGGTAGAATAGATTCAAGGCATAATATACAGACAAGGGTATGGTAGGATGTGAGTTCAGTGGAGGTAAACCTATGCGTTGCGTGACAATGAGAGAGGTTTCGTCTCTGGAGGCATCAATTAACGTAGGTGAGGTCTCCGCATATGTGTGGGGTGGGACGAAAGAGCTATCTAAGGCATTTTGAGCGGGACTGAGTGCTCTACAGTGAAAGAAAACAATAAAAACTAGCAAAGACAGCAGTAGACAAGGCATATTGACATTAGAGAGAGGCATAAAGCAATCACAGGTGTTGTTCAGGAGAGCTAAGACAACAACGGGTAAATGGCGATGAATGGGCAGAGCGGGTCAGTTAGGTACATACAGGACCTGAGTTCGAGGCTGGGGCCGACAGGTTAACAAAATGAGGTATTGTGTAATTGAAACAGTCCAGGGGGCATCAGCTGTGTAGCCGAGTGATCATAGGGTCAAAAGAGCAGCAATAGGTAAGTCAGTGTGCTGTTCGGTAGTCACTACTACGCTGGGCGAGCAGGGGACACAGCGTTCAGAAAAGCTAGCGGGCCAGGGCTAGTAGATGGTTCTGCGGCGATATCGTAACAGAATAGCCTGTTGAGACCACATCGGGCGATCACGTCGGCAGTCCATTCGTGATGGATCGGCGGGGCTCCGTGTCGACAATAAAGGGTCCAGGCCAATTGGCAAAGGAGGTAATGTAGCCCTAGAATTAGCTGGTATATGGGCCTAGCTCAAGGCTAGCTCAAGGCTAGCTGGTGCTTGTTTCGGGACAGAGGCGTTAGCTAACAGTAACCACTCGTTTTCAGCTAGCTAGCTGCGCTGATCCGGAGTAATGATCCGGTGTAATGATCCAGAGCGGCAGGAATCCGGTGATATGGTAGAGAAGCAGTCCGATATGCTCTGGGTTGATATGGCGCTCTGCAGACTGGCAGGTGATTGTCCGAGCTAAGGCTGGCTGATTCTGGGGGGAAAAAAGGCGAGGACAGCTAGCCGTGGCTTACAAAGACTAGTAGCTAGTTAGCTGGCTAGCTCCTGATGGAAGTTCCATTTTTAAGGAATAAAAATAACAGATCCGTACCACATTGGGTGAGGCGGGTTGCAGGAATCCGGTGATATGGTAGAGAGAAGCAGTCCGATATGTTCTGGGTTGATATCGCGCTGTGCAAGACTTGCAGGTGTTGTCCGAGCTAAGGTTGGCTGATGCCGGGGGGAAAAAAGGCGAGGACCGCTAGCCGTGGCTAACAAAGACTAGTATCTAGTTAACTGGCTAGCTCCTGATGGAAGTTCCAGTTATAAGGAATAAAAATAGCAGATCCACACCACATTGGGTGAGGCGGGTTGCAGGAAGTATAGTTCGTAGATAGAAAGTGAGATTAAGATATATCCGAAAAAGACTGGCTATTTACAAGGGATAAGACACAAGATAAGACAAAGACAGATATCTTGGATTTGAAATAAATATCCTTGCATATCCTTGCATATCCAGGGCATATCCTTGCCCTGATGCAAGGATAAGCATATTCCTGGTACCATTTGAAAGGAAACACTGAAGTTTGTGAAAATGTGAAAGGAATGTAGGAGATCTGGTAAAAGATAGTACAAAGAAAAAAACAACCGTTTCTTTGAATTTTTTTTGTACCTTCATGTTTGAAATGGAAGAGAAATGCCATAATGTATTATTCCAGCCCAGGTGCAATTTAGATTTTGTCCACTAGATGGCAGCAGTGTATGTGCAAAGGTTTAGACTGATCCAATTAACCATTGCATTTCTGTTCAAAATGTTGTATCAAGACTGCCCAAATGTGCCTAATTTGTTACTTAATACCTTTTCATGTTCAAAACTGTGCACTCTCCTCAAACAATAGCATGGTATTGTTTCACTGTAATAGCTACTGTAAATTGGACAGTGCCGTTAGATTAACAAGAATGTAAGCTTTCTGCCAATATCAGATATGTCTATGTCCTAGGAAATGTTCTTGTTACTTACAACCTCATGCTAATCGCATTAGCCTACGTGAGCTCAACCATCCCGCAGGGGACCCACCAATCCTGAACAAGTTAAACTCACAGTGTTCTGATAGTTTCTTTAATGCAGCAGCAAACATTGGCACAAACAGTCTCTTTTGTGTAGCTTCTCTCCATAGCCACATAGCTCACACCCAGTAGCTCCAGGACCAGGTTCAGAGAACACCTGACTCACTGTTGATAGTCTAACCCCTGGAAGGACATGGAATTCACTAGAATTATACTGTTGATAGTCTAACCCCTGGAAGGACATGGAATTCACTAGAATTCTTCTGTTAATAGTCTAACACCTGGAAGGACCGCAGTGGAGAAGGTGGAAAGTTCCTCGGCGTACACATCACTGACAAACTGAAATGGTCCACCCACACAGACAGTGTGGTGAAGAAGGTGCAACAGCGCATCTTCAACCTCCGGAGGCTGAAGAAATTTGGCTTGGCACCTAAAACCCTCACAACCTTTTACAGATGCACAATTGAGAGCATCCTTTTGGGCTGTATCACCTCCTGGTACGACAACTGCACCGCCCGCAACCGCAGGGCTCTCCAGAGGGTGGTGCGGTTTGCCCAACGCATCACCTGGGGCAAACTACCTGCCCTCCAGGACACCTACAGCACCTGATGTCACAGGAAGGCCAAAAAGATCATCAAGGACAACAACCACCCGAGCCACTGCCTGTTCACACCGCTATCATCCAGAAGGCGAGGTCAGTACAGGAGCATCAAAGCTGGGACCGAGAGACGAAAAAACTGTTTCTATGCCGCTCCAACATTGCTCGTCCAAATATTTATATATTCTTAATTCCATTTCTTTACTTTACTTTAGTGTGTATTGTGTGTATTGTTGTGAAATTGTTAGATATTACTTGCTAGATATTTTTTGTACTGTTGGAGCTAGAAACACAAGCATTTCGCTACACCCGCAATAACATCTGCTAAACATATGTATGTGACTAATAAAATATGATTTTGATTTGACAAGGGATTCACTATAATACTACTGTTAATAGTCTAACACCTGGAAGGACAAGGGATTCACTATAATACTACTGTTAAAAGTCTAACACCTGGAAGGACAAGGGATTCACTATAATACTACTGTTAAAAGTCTAACACCTGGAAGGACAAGGGATTCACTATAATACTACTGTTAATAGTCTAACACCTGGAAGGACAAGGGATTCACTATAATACTACTGTTAATAGTCTAACACCTGGAAGGACAAGGGATTCACTATAATACTACTGTTAAAAGTCTAACACCTGGAAGGACAAGGGATTCACTAGAATTCTATTTAGTATGTTTTTATTGTAAGGTTTTTATTGAAGCTATTATGCATCATGTTGTGTGCAGAAGAGGCCTAGGATCAGTTTAGATAATAATGAAAAAGATGATATGGACAGATCCTAGATCACCACTCCTACTATGAGATGCAATGTGGATATGGGCCCAGTATCCTGTTTCAGGTCAGTTCTACCTTTCTATCTGAAAATGGAATGTTCTGAACATCCTGAAATCATAGCTTCATACCAGACTTGGGTAAAAGACGCAATGTACATTTTTGTAGGTGAACTTGATTTCTACTGATCTTTGCACCTTTGAGACTATTCCATTCCATTTAAACAATAACTTGTGGTGTGACAGTGACACTCTGCCTTCACCTAGTGGTATCCACACAGAGTTATATAGGGGGAACCCTTCCCACCTGCCATGTCATATCAACAGGTGTTGTAGTACAGGACATGTTCTGGATCTCTTTCTACACTGAGGACAGTCATAGTTTCCTGAAGGAGCAGGTTTCTCCCAGTATCTGGTGATGCACTGTCTGCAGAACCTGTGTCCACAGGTGATAGAGACTGGATCCCTCAGCACCTGCTGACACACTTCACACCTGGACTGATCCTCTAACAGAGTAGACCATCCACTACAGAGATAAAGGGGAGAGAGGCTTGTATATGTTAATACTGATCCTCTAACAGAGTAGACCATCCACTACAGAGATAAAGGAGAGAGAGACTTGTAGATGTTAATACTGATCCTCTAACAGAGTAGACCATCCACTACAGAGATAAAGGAGAGAGAGGCTTGTAGATGTTACTACTGATCCTCTAACAGAGTAGACCATCCACTACAGAGATAAAGGAGAGAGAGAGATACTGATCCTCTAACAGAGTAGACCATCCACTACAGAGATAAAGGAGAGAGAGACTTGTAGATGTTAAAACTGATCTTATGGCAGAGTAGACCATCCACTACAGAGATAAAGGAGAGAGAGGCTTGTAGATGTTACTACTGATCCTCTAACAGAGTAGACCATCCACTACAGAGATAAAGGAGAGAGAGACTTGTA
>QNTS01003839.1:65807-111490 GCA_003317085.1 Hucho hucho
CACACACACACACACACACACACACACACACACACACACACACACACACACACACACACACACACACACACACACACACACACACACACACACACACACACTTAACTAGCCTGATAATTCAAACATGTCTCATATGAACATTGACATTAACCCTCTACATACGTGAGTTTCTCCAGTCTGCAGTGTGGATCCTCCAGTCCAGCAGAGAGCAGTCTGACTCCTGAGTCTCCTGGATGATTGTAGCTCAGGTCCAGCTCTCTCAGGTGTTTGGGGTTTGACCTCAGAGCTGAGACCAGAGAACAACAGCCTTCCTCTGTGACTAGACAGCCTGACAGCCTGCAAAGAGTAAACTCATTTAAAAATCACACTGCTATTCTTTGGTGGTGAAAATAGAGTGGCAGTATATTTTTTCAACATATAAAGATACATCAGTGTCCTGAAACCTGACATATGCATTCATAAATGGATGTACTGATTATGATAAAATCATTTTGAAATGATTAAAGTATTGCTTGTAGAGACAAAATGTATATTACAAATATTTGAGTAGACTGACCAGACCAGTTTATAAAGCAGTATCAGTCAAAATACAGAAAGTGAGGTATCAGATTAAGATTGTATTGAATATACAGTCCACACCATATCTAGTTTGACAGTGAAGCAACATTTTAAATGTGGCTCTATACTCCAGCATTTTCGTTTTGAGATCAAATGTTTCATATGAGGTGACAGTATGTAATGTCACCTTTTATTTGAGGGTATTTTCATACATATCTGTTTCACCGTTTAGAAATGAAGCACTTTATGTATCTAGTCCCCCAATTTGAAGAAGTCATCAGTATTCTGACCAATTCACTTACAGTGTATTAAAGTAGTAAAAAGTTTAGTATTTGGTCCCAAACTCGTTGCATTTGCAGTTTGTTTTGGTTGTGTTTTGGGTAATGTTTTGCCCAATAGTAACTGAATAGTGGATGATGACTGGATCTTCTGTCTAAGTGAGTAGATAACATGTTTCTAAACACTACTAAAGTAATCATAATGATGCCATGATTGAGAAAAATCATGAATGAATCATGAAAAATGTGGAGTGAGGAAGTTACTGAGGCTACAACAACACATGCTAACCTCTCACCATTACCAATAACAGAGGGGGGATGATCTTTGTGCCTCTGTAACTTTCTCATTCATCATCATTCACGATTCATTCATGATTATTCATAATCATGGTAGCATCCACATGAATGTAGACGTGTTCAGAAACATCTTCTATTCTTACTTACACTACAAGTGAAGTGACTCCAAAATGACGTTATTCACCAATAATTTTTTTATTGGAAAACACAACCAAAACAAACATCGAATGCATTCAAAAAGTTTGTCGAGTCACAAGCTTGATGTAGTCACTGTGGGCAAGGAATATGGGACCAAATACTAAACTTTTGGCCACTGTAATACACTATAATTGAATTTGTCCAAATAATTACGACTTCTTCAAATAGAAGAAATAGATACATAAAGTGTTTTCATTTCTAAAGGGTAAAACAGATATGTATAAATACCTTCAAATAAAAGGTGACATTCTGTACTGTGGCCTAATATGAAGCATTCTATCTCAAATCCAAAATGCTGGAACATAGCGCCAAATGTTAAACTGTATTTGTATTTGTATTTATTATGGATCCCCATTAGCACTCTTCCTGGGGTCCAGCAAAATTAAGGCAGTTTATACAATTTAAAAAACATTACAATACATTCACAGATTTCACAACACACTGTGTGCCCTCAGGCCCCTACTCCACCACTACCACATATCTACAGTACTAAATCCATGTGTGTGTATTGTGTGTATGTTATCGTGTGTGTGTGTGTGTGTGTAAACTTCACTGTGCAAGCACATATGGTGTGGACTATGTGTGCCTGGTAAACACATGCGGATCTGGTGAACAGCTACCACTTGTTGACCAACTACAGGAATACTGACCTCAGAGTCTCCAGTTTACAGTGGGGATTCCCAAGTCCAGCAGAGAGTAGCTTCACTCCTGAATCCTTCAGGTCATTGTTACTCAGATCCAGCTCTCTCAGGTGTGAGGGGTTTGACCTCAGAGCTGAGACCAGAGAAGCACAGCCTTTCTCTGTGACTAGACAGCCTGATAGCCTGCAAAGATTAAAATCAATGTTAAAACCACACTGTTATTCTTTGACTGTGAAAATAGAGTGGCAGTATATTTTTAAACATATTCAGATACAACATATTCAAAACCTGACATATCTACTCACAAAGATGGCGCCGACGGAGATGGCAGCATCGCGACTAGCTCTCAAGCAACTCTGCAGTATTTTGTTTATGTACTATTTATGTATGTACTATTTTTTACGTTATTAGCTCAGGAATTGTTTTGTGTCATTACATACAGCCGGGAAGAACTATTGGATATTAGAGCGGCAGTAACTCACCAGAACATCAAGCATTACAACCTCCCTGGAGCAATTCCTTTGTTTACTCTCCCGAGAGCAATGGAGTATATTCCAGAGGCTGACCCAAAACAACGCTGGCGAAGGCGAGGTACTCGAGGCAGTCTTCTGGTCCGACTCAGGAAGCGTGCACACCACCCACCGCTCCTGAGTATTTTACTAGCTAATGTCCAATCTCTGGATAATAAATTGATGAGCTCAAGGCGAGAGTTGCTTTTCAGAGGGACACCAGGGATTGTAACATTCTCTGCTTCACGGAAACATGGCTCTCTCGAGATATACTGTCTGACTCTGTAAAGCCAGTTGGGTTCTCAGTACATTGCGCCGACAGGAACAAACATCTCTCCGGGAAGCAGAAGGGTGGAGGTAGATGTTTTATGATTAACGACTTATGGTGTAACTGTGATAACATACAGGAACTCAAGTCCTTCTAAGCAATCAAACAGGGTAAACGTCGGTATAGGGACCAAGTTGAGTCCCAGTTCCACGGCTCAGACACGAGACGCATGTGACAGGGTCTACAGACAATCACGAATTACAAAAGGAAAACCAGCCACGTCGCGAACACCTTCTTCGCACGCTTTTTTACATTTATTTTTATTTCACCTTTAGTTAACCAGGTTGGCCATTTACAACTGCGACCTGGCCAAGATAAAGCAAAGCAGTGCGACAAAAACAACGACACAGAGTTACACATGGAATAAACAAACGTAAAGTCAATAACACAATAGAAAAATATGTATACAGTGCAAATTGAGTAAGAAGGTAAGGAAATAAATAGGCCAATAGTGGCGAAGTAATTGAAATTTAGCAATTTACACTGGAGTGATACAGTTGAAGTCGGAAGTTTACATACACCTTAGCCAAATACATTTAAAATCAGTTTTTCACAATTCCTGACATTTAATCCAAGTAAAAATTCACTGTCTTAGGTCAGTTAGGATCACCACTTTACTTTAAGAATGTGAAATGTCAGAATAGTAGTAGAGAGAATGAATTATTTAAGCTTTTATTCCTTTCATCACATTCCCAGTGGGTCAGAAGTTTACATACACTCAATCAGTATTCGGTAGCATTGCCTTTAAATTGTTTAACTTGGGTCAAACGTTTCTGGTAGCCTTCCACAAGCTTCCCACAATAAGTTGGGTGAATTTTGGCCCATTCCTCCTGACAGAGCTGGTGTAACTGTGTCAGGTTTGTAGGCCTCCTTGCTCGCACACGCTTTTTCAGTTCTGCCCACAAATTTTCTATAGAATTGAGGTCAGGGCTTTGTGATGGCCACAACTTGTGAAGTATGCTTGGGGTCATTGTCCATTTGGAAGACCCATCTGCGACCAAGCTTTAACTTCCTGAATGTCTTGAGATGTTGCTTCAATATATCCACATCATTTTCCTTCCTCATGATGCCATCTATTTTGTGAAGTGCACCAGTCCCTCCTGCAGCAAAGCACCCCCACAACATGATGCTGCCACCCCTGTGCTTCACGGTTGGGATGGTCTTCTTCGGCTTGCAAGCCTCCCCCTTTTTCCTCCAAACATAAAGATGGTCATTATGGCCAAATAGTTATATTTTTCTTTCATCAGACCAGAGGACATTTCTCCAAAAAGTTGGATCTTTGTCCCCATGTGCAGTTGCAAACCGTAGTCTGGCTTTTTTATGGCGGTTTTGGAGCAGTGGCTTCTTCCTTGCTGAGCGTCCTTTCAGGTTGTCGATATAGGACTCGTTTTACTGTGGATATAGATACTTTGTACCTGTTTCCTCCAGCATCTTCACACGGTCCTTTGCTGTTGTTCTGGGATTGATTTGCACTTTTCGCAACAAAGTACGTTAATCTCTAGGAGACAGAACGCGTCTCCTTCCTGAGCGGTATGATGGCTGCGTGGTCCCATGGTGTTTATACTTGCGTACTATTGTTTGTACAGATGAACTTGGAAATTTGGGCGTTTGGAAATTGCTCCCAAGGATGAACCAGACTTGTGGAGGTTTACAATTTTTTTTCTGAGGTCTTGGCTGATTTCTTTTGATTTTCCCATGATGTCAAGCAAAGAGGCACTGAGTTTGAAGATAGGCCTTGAAATACAACCACAGGTACACCTCCAATTGACTCAAATGATGTCAATTAGCCTATCAGAAGCTTTTAAAGTCATGACATCATTTTTTGTAATTTTCCAAGCTGTTTAAAGGCACAGTCAACTTAGTGTATGTAAACTTCTGACCCACTGGAATTGTGATACAGTGAATTATAAGTGAAATAATTTGTCTGTAAACAATTGTTGGAAAAATTACTTGTGTCATGCACAAAGTAGATGTCCTAAATGACTTGCCGAAACTATAGTTTGTTAACAAGAAATTTGTGGAGTGGTTGAAAAACGAGTTTTAATGACTCCAGCCTAAGTGTATGTAAACTTCCAACTTCAACTGTATATACTGTACTCTATACTATGCCACTGTATCTTAGTCCAATGCCGCTCTGACATATATGTATATATATTCGTAATCCATTCCTTACTTAGATTTACGTGTATTTTGGGTATATGTTGTGAAACTGTTAGATATTACTTGTTAGAAATTACTGCACTGCCGGAGCTAGAAGCACAAGCATTTCGCTACAACCACAATAACATCTGCTAAACACGTGTATGTTACCAAAACTTTGATTTGATTTAAATGGATGTATCATTATTAGACATTACAAATGATCAAAGTATTGCTTGAAGACAGAGAAACATGAAGTACAAATATTTGAGTAGACTGACCAGATCAGTTTAAAAAGCAGTATCAGTCAAAAGACTGAGGTATCAAATTTTGATTGTATTGAATACACAGTCCACACTAAGGCTGTTTCCGACAAAAAATATATATTTGTTGACCGAAAGTCGTCTGTTCTTTCAATCAATGATTGAGACGACCTACCTATAGGCCTACATTGACAGGAGTGCTCCAAACAAAAGACAATTACTAAAATGACACAACTTGTAAATGGAATGAAATAAACCATTACTTTTTCTCACAAGTATAGCATACAGTGAGGGAAAAAAGTATTTGACCCCTCTCAATCAGAAAGATTTCTGGCTCCCAGGTGTCTTTTATACAGGTAACGAGCTGAGATTAGGAGCACACTCTTAAAGGGAGTGCTCCTAATCTCAGTTTGTTACCTGTATAAAAGACACCTGTCCACAGAAGCAATCAATCAATCAGATTCCAAACTCTCCACCATGGCCAAGACCAAAGAGCTCTCCAAGGATGTCAGGGACAAGATTGTAGACCTACACAAGGCTGGAATGGGCTACAAGACCATCGCCAAGCAGCTTGGTGAGAAGGTGACAACAGTTGGTGCGATTATTCGCAAATGGAAGAAACACAAAAGAACTGTNGAGACCAAAATGGAGCTCTTTGGCATCAACTCAACTCGCCGTGTTTGGAGGAGGAGGAATGCTGCCTATGACCCCAAGAACACCATCCCCACCGTCAAACATGGAGGTGGAAACATTATGCTTTGGGGGTGTTTTTCTGCTAAGGGGACAGGACAACTTCACCGCATCAAAGGGACGATGGACGGGGCCATGTACCGTCAAATCTTGGGTGAGAACCTCCTTCCCTCAGCCAGGGCATTGAAAATGGGTCATGGATGGGTATTCCAGCATGACAATGACCCAAAATACACGGCCAAGGCAACAAAGGAGTGGCTCAAGAAGAAGCACATTAAGATCCTGGAGTGGCCTAGCCAGTCTCCAGACCTTAATCCCATAGAAAATCCGTGGAGGGAGCTGAAGGTGAGTTGCCAAACGTCAGCCTCGAAACCTTAATGACTTGGAGAAGATCTGCAAAGAGTGGGACAAAATCCCTCCTGAGATGTGTGCTAACCTGGTGGCCAACTACAAGAAATGTCTGACCTCTGTGATTGCCAACAAGGGTTTTGCCACCAAGTACTAAGTCATGTTTTGCAGAGGGGTCAAATACTTATTTCCCTCATTAAAATGCAATTCCATTTATAACATTTTTCACGTGTTTTTTCTGGATTTTTTTGTTGTTATTCTGTCTCTCACTGTTGAAATAAACCTACCATTAAAATTATAGACTGATCATTTCTTTGTCAGTGGGCAAACGTACAATATCAGCAGGGGATCAAATACTTTTTTCCCTCACTGTTTGTTGTGCACTCTGCAAACAATGTGTCCAATGCAACAATGAGAACGGGAAGACTGAAATAATAATATTGAATATAGTAAAATAAATTACCGTAACCACAGTAACAAACATTGTAGATGATAAATTATAAGAATTAACAGGTAAATATACTACTGGTGATATATGTAATAGGGAACTGATTGACACTAACATCCAACTACAGGAATACTGACCTCAGAGTCTCCAGTTTACAGTGGGGATTCCCCAGTCCAGCAGAGAGCAGCTTCACTCCTGAATCCTTCAGGCCATTGTTACTCAGATCCAGCTCTCTCAGGTGTGAGGGGTTTGACTCCAGAGCTGAGACCAGAGAAGCACAGCCTTTCTCTTTGACTCCACAGCCTGAAAGCCTGACAAAGAGATCATCATAATGTCACAAACACACTGTTAATTTAACACCAGTAGTGTAGAAGGACAATGGCAGACGCATTTGGTTTATTCTCTCAAACAACATATAGATTTATCTTCCGTCTCCTAGAATTGTATTGTCATATTGTTATACTAATGTGAACATCAATGCATTGATTCAATATGTTATTTAATATAATATTACATTTTATATACATATTATAACACATATTTTTCTCTAAACTGAATATTTCTTCCTGATGATTAGTACTGAAATGTAATTTTATGTGCTCACAGAGCAGCTCTGGAGGCTTTGACCACTGGCAGCAGCCTCAGAAGACCTTCCTCTGATCTGGAGTATTTCTTCAGGTCAAACACATCCAGCTCCTTTTCTGAAGTCAGCAACACAAAGACCAGAGCTGACCACTGCGCAGGTGAGAGTTCTTCACTGGAGACACTTCCTGATCTCAGGTATCTTTGGATCTCCTCCACTAGAGAATGGTCATTCAGTTCATTCAGACAGTGGAACAGATTGATGCACCTCTCTGGAGAGGGATTATCCCTGATCTTCTCTTTGATGTACTTGACTGTTTCTTCATGGCTCTGTGAGCTGCTTCTTGTCGTTGTCAGAAGACCTCGTAAGTGCTTCTGATTAGACTCCATTGAGAGGCCCAGAAGGAAGCGGAGGAAAAGGTCCAGGTTTCCCGTCTCACTTTGTAAGGCTTTATCCACAGCACTCTTGTAGGAAGTAACTTCAGGCTTGTCTCTGAAAAGCGCCCAAAAATTGCTGGACGTTGATTGTGGTTTGGCCATTAGATTCTCACTGTTGTTGATGAATGAGAGGAACACATATACAGCAGCCAGAAACTCCTGAATGCTCAGATGCACGAAGCAGTACACCTTGTCCTGGTACAGCCCACATTCCTCTTTAAAGAGCTGTGTGCACAATCCTGAGTACACTGAGGCTTCATTGGCCTCAATGCCAGCCTTTTTCAGGTCTTCTTCATAGAAAATCAGATTGCCATTCACAAGCTGTTGAAAAGCCAGTTTTCCCAGTGACAGAATGCTCTCTTTATTCCAGTGTGGACCAGTCTCTTCTTTCCCAAGATACTTTTCATTCTTCTGTTTGGTATGAAACTCCAGAAGGTGTGTGTACATCTCAGTCAGAGTCTTGGGAATCTCTTCTCTATTTTGTTTCAGCATGTGTTCAAGGACTATTGCAGAAATCCAACAGAAGACTGGAATGTGGCACATGATGTGGAGGCTCCTTGATGTCTTTATGTGTGAGATGATTCTTCTGGCCAGGTCCTCATCATCACTGAATCTCTTCCTGAAGTACTCCTCCTTCTGTGGGTCATTGAACCCTCGTACCTCAGTCACCTGGTCAACACACCCTGAAGGGATCTTATTGGCTGCTGCAGGTCGGGTAGTTATCCAGAGGAGAGCAGAGGGAAGCAGATTTCCCTTGATGAGATTTGTCAGCAGAACATCCACTGAGGTTGACTTTGTGACGTCACAACAGATCTTGTTCTTATGGAAGTCTAAGGGCAGTCGGCACTCATCCAGACCATCAAAGATTAACAGAACTTTGTACTTGTCGTAGTTGGAGATTCTTGATTCTTTGGTTTCCATTGAGAAGTGATTGAGAAATTCAATCAAAGTGTGTTTTTCCCCTTTCATCAAATTCAGCTCCCGAAAAGGGAATGAAAATACAAATTGGACATCCTGATTTGCTTTTCCTTCAGCCCAGTCCAGAATGAACTTCTGCACAGAGACTGTTTTTCCAATGCCAGCGACTCCCTTTGTCAGAACAGTTCTGATAAGTTTGTCTTGTCCAGTTAATGGTTTGAAGATGTCGTTACATTTGATTGCAGTCTCTGGTCTTGTTTGTTTCCTGGCTGTTGTCTCAATCTGTCTCAGCTCATGTTCATTATTGACCTCTCCTTTTCCACCCTCTGTGATGTAGAGCTCTGTGTAGATCTTATTGAGAAGTGTTGGGTTTCCTTGTTTAGCAATCCCCTCAAATACACACTTAAATTTCTTCTTTAGATTAGACTTGACTTCATGTTGCCAAATCACAGCAAGCTCATCTGAATGAAGAAATAACACAGAGGATATTAATATTACGTCTGTTTTAATGCCTATTATTGTAGGACTGTGTTATAAAGTTGTAAAATCACAACCATTTATTCTCCTAACCTCCTGTATAAATGTGTAAATGTTTTCATAATGCAGTACTCCCTGGTTTAGCTGATTATATAATTATTGCTATTATTGATGGTATTATTAATGTTGTCTCTCCTCTCTCTCTCTCTGCTTTGTCTCTCTCCTCTTCCCTCTGTCTAAATTAATCAACACAACACATCCATGCTGTTACTTGACGAGGTCACTAGGTGTTGTGTTAACCCATTTGTTCCCAATACTAATATAAACTAGATCTACACCTGCATATCTCAGCCCAAAGACCCATACGAACCAGGTATACACCTGTGGCTATGTCCCAATGCTCTCATAAACCAGGTCTACCCTTGTGACTTTCATAAAAACTAACATAAACCAGGTCTACCATTGTGAAAGAGACACTAAACAAATATTTGTTAAATTATTACACTAATTTAGTTTATGGGTCTATACATGGCCAATTCCCCCTGAAATAACAATATGATGTTTTACAGTCAGAATCACAAATATAAACATATGTAAAGACTAATGGATAATGTTCAAATCAACTGTAAGATCATCTTGATCTAGTATATCCATACCCCAACTAAATTTCATCTGAGAAAAAATGTTGTAGCTTTACATCTAATTTCCAGCAATTCTGCACATTTTGCTAACAGATTTTATATGTTCTATGTATTATTTTATATGTTTTGGGGGCCCCTAGAGGTCGGGGGCTTCTTGATGAGGTCACTAGGTGTTGTGGTAAGGCTGCTACAATATCATTGAGTTACACAGCTACTTTAGCTACAACTTGTAAATGTTTGTTATATAACAGCATACAACATGAGGCAGAAAGCTCTTACTTTTATACAGTGTGTCTCTGGCACTGCTCTCCTGCTTCTCATCTTCAGCGTCCACCACTTCCTTATTCTGCTTATGACTCTCAAAGCCTTGTGGGAGTTCTGGACTAAGAATTCTCTTGAACATCTTCATCTCGTTCTTCACAAATGATCTCTCCTGTTGGTTTCTGTGGTCAAAACATGAGATTACATCTCCTCATCCAGCACACACACTCACAAACAAACGCACACACAAACTCAGAAAGAGAATGTTTCTTTTAATATTTTGGACCCACTTTACATGCCGTGCAGGTTATAAGGCCTTCATAAAGCCTTTATAAACACTACATCAATGTGTCACAAATCAACTATAGTCGTGTGTCATGCGTGTTCATGGCATAACTGTGTGACATAACCACCAATGTCAAGTGTGCCATAACCCACTATGTCAAATATGATATAAACATGTGTTTCATAAAAGGTGGCATAAGCATCGCTTAATAAAGGCTTTATAAATCGTGATAGTGAGTTCTAATCCCGCGATCACCTATACGTAAACATTCCTGCACGCATGTAAGTCAGTTTGGATAAATCGTCTGCTAAGTTGTATATACTATATTTCACTAAAACATTTCTAGGATGGCCCAAGCTCTTTCCCTCTTCGTTGCATAGCCAATATTGGACCTGACCTCATCTTTCCCCAAAATGCTGTGCTGCAGGATGACACACACTCTAAAGTTCAGTTATGCACAGCAAAAAACATTGGTACGGCCTTTTAAAATTCTGTTTTTTTCCCGGTTTTGTTTTTCCAGTTTTTGGATTTCCCCCATTTTTTCTGGTTTTAACCATTATTTATTGTTATTTCAATGAGTTTGTAGTAGTTAAGTGTTGAGTTATATTACATAGCTACCTCAATCTTTATTTCAAATAATTTTGGTGACATCACAGCAATTACTAGCTAAGCACGAAATGTAGCTAGTTAGCAGGCTCAGCTAAGTAAAAATACCCTTATATATAGCCACGTCTCATTGTCATGTCGTTAGATTTGTAAGAGGAACATAATAATACGAATCAAATGGAGTTTCCCATCTCTCCTTTTAGAGTATTTCTGGCACAGCAGAGAAATGCTGTTATCCAGATTGTGTGACAAAGATAGGTTTCTAACAGACCTGCAAACTTTATTTGTTGTTACTTTAAGGTTGGAACTAACATGCAGTACCTCCAGCAGGAAGGGAGGCAAGAACCATTGCAGTATGTCTGCCAGCTCAGGAACAAGCTACACTATTCAAAGCCCTGTGTAATGTTCAGTGCATTGCTGGACTTTTTTTAACTTAATGTGTATTGCTAAAAAAATGTAAAAATAAAAGGAAATGTATGGTTTAAACATATCTTCAATGTTTATTTATTTTAGTTGTTAGTGAATTCCCCTAAGAGTTATTACATTTGTGTTTACATCATTAAGCCTTTATGTATGTGTTGTCATGACGTTGGCCTGTTGGTGAGGTTTATGACCCCCATAAATACCTTCGGTAATCCAACCAGCTGAAAATATGCGTTGGTACTTAAGGAATATGATGTCAGATCAGTTGGCGTCTGAGACCTTATAACTGAGGATAGGATGACATAAACTGTATCTTGGAAAGTCTACACATTCTAGTTATCAGATTCACATGCAATTGTTGTGCAATTTAAATGTTTAAATATGAAACTATTTGTGAAAAGATGAAATGCAATTTTAGCTTTTAAATGAGAGAACGTTTTTTCATGGAGTAAAAACTGCTAATTCAGTGGCCCTGCCCATGTGAACAGACATTGGCTATAAACTATGAAACACGCCTCTCTCTCCCACTACTATATAAGCCCGTTGACGAAAATGTAACTTTCTGTTCCGAGGACGTGAGGCCTGCCGCCTCTGTGTTAAAAGGGCTAATAACTTTCTGTTCCGAGGACGTGAGGCCTGCAGCCTCTGTGTTAAAGAGGCTAATAACTTTGTGTTCTGAGGACGTGAGGCCTGCAGCCTCTACGTTAAAAGGGCTAATAACTTTCTGTTCCGAGGACGTGAGGCCTGCAGCCTCTACGTTAAAAGGGCTAATAACTTTGTGTTCCGAGGACGTGAGGCCTGCAGCCTCTACGTTAAAAGGGCTAAGATAATATCCTAACGAAATTAGCATCGAATTTCAACGTGAAGGTGACGATCTCCACGCAGGAAGGATGAATTTCGACTATACCAGCCAGAATATAGCATGAGCTTAAAGTATGGCAACTTGGTATGAACTTTGACCTCTTATTCACTAAAGAAGTGATACATCCTAGCCATTGAGTTAGCAGCCGCAGCTGTAAACGTGGGCTAGGAGAGGACGGACAAAGTATCCAATTCTACCACGCTCCAGTTCACCACCAGACATTCTTCAGAGGACGAGAGATCCCAGCTGGGCAATCCAGCCTTACATCTAGGACCATCTATCGAAGCGAAACACCAGAGTAAATATTTCTTGCATTTTCCTTTCTCAAATGGGCGGTAGTTTAGAATGCATAGGATTCTGTATTTACGATAGCATAGCTTTCCACTTTGGTCTTCAGTCTTCCCGCGCTTTCATTCAAACCCAACCCCCCCTTTTCTTTGTGTAACCAGCCACTATATCGGCTCCGTTCACCAGGTCCATCAATGTATGATTAATTCTGTGTATATGTAATTCTGTGTGATTAGTTAGGTATTTAGTAAATAAATAATTAAACCCAATTTTGTATTGCTGATTCAACTTGGTAGCCAGGGTTCGTGAAGAATTCTACGATGTTCAGATGAGACTGAAATAAGGTGATGATTAATGATTGACTGCTACTGATGTAAAAGATTACTAGGTCTTTAAGAGTTTATTCGGAAGATAACAGCTCTATAAACATTCTTTCGTGGTGCCCCGACTTTCTAGTTAATTACATTTACATGATTAGTTTAATCAGGTAATATTAATTACAGAGAAATTATTTTATAGAATAGCATGTCATATCACTTAATCGGCATAGCCAAAGACACGACAGTGTTATGAATGACCAAATGTGTCTGACTTTATAGTAAGTACAGCATCATATGATAAAGCATTTATTAAGAACTCTTTCCATGACATAGACTTACCAGATAAATCCAGGTGAAAGCCATGAACCCTTATTGAGGTCACTTGTTAAATCCACTTCAATCAGTGTAGATGTAGGGGAGGAGACAGGTTAAAGAAGGATTTTTAAGCCTTGAGACAATTGAGACATGGATTGTGTATGTGTGCCATTCAGAGGGTGTATGGGCAAGACAAAATATTTAAGTGCCTTTGAACAGGGTATGGTAGTAGGTGCCAGGTACACTGGTTTGTGTAATCAACTGCAACGCTGCTGGGTTTTTCACGCTCAACAGTGTCATGACTCTCTCCTTAGTGAGGATCAAAGGTGCCAGATCAGCTTGGACAATGGCTGACAGATAGCCAGACCCCCTCCCCCCCTCTCTCCCACGGGAGAGGAGGGGGGAGTTGGACCGGTTTTGACACCTTAACACACGGTCATAAATTGTGTGCCGCAAAAAGGTCTTTCTTGCCTGCAGTATTGGGAAACGAATGTGCTGTGTGTAGAGAGAGATTCTTCCCGCCAAAACTTTTATTTAAATTTTTTTAAGGTAAACATTGGAACATTATTCCTGACCTCTGAATGTTTGTAATGGTCAGTGGTGAGCTAAAGAAAAATCATGTCATATTGTTTATTATTTTGTGAGTGCGCATTCTACCTGTCAAGTTTACATCTAAATGCTGTATAAAATATATCATTAAACTCTCTGGGCACGGTGGGACGGTCACTCCACTTAGTAAACATTGTCTTATTCGTCTATTTTTCAAGGTAAACGCATGAACCCTTGTCTAAAGACTGTTGACATCTAGTGGAAGCCATAGGTACTGCAATCTGGGTCCTAAATATTTGACATTCCCATAGGCAAGCATTGAAATGTGGAGTCATCTCAAAAAACAGAAATCCTGGATGGATTTTCCTCTGGTTTTCGCCTGCCATATCAGTTCTGTTATACTCACAGACATTATTTTCAGAGTGTTTTCTATCCAATACTACTAATTATGTGCATATCCTAGCTTCTGGGCCTGAGTAACAGGGAGTTTACTTTGGGCACGTTTTTCATCCAAACTTCAAAATACTGCCCCCTAGCCCGTAGAGGTTAAGTATGAGAGTACTTTTGTGAAGATAGCAATGTGATTTTAGACTTCTAATGAGATAATTGTTTTTATATAAACTTTTTTCACAGACATTGTCAGCGTGATGGAACGCCCCCTTTTTACCCGAGTACAAAAGCCTTCGTAACAAAATTTACTTCGTAACTAAATGACTAGAGACAGAGTTGTTTAACTCACTGACCATGACCTATGAGTTCTTGTTACCTTTTTTCAGTAGAAAAATCTCCCTTTCCGAAGTCTATAGGTAGTCCCATAGACCGGTCACTGTTCATGGACACACAGCTGTCTGTTCTCTCCTGCTTGATTGGGCTTCAACACAACAGAGACAAACATTACTACAGTCTCTCATTTACTCTGATCTCAGATGGGGAAACATGAGAAGCTTTTATTGTTTAAAGAAATGATGAAGGAAATTTGTGTTTTTTCACTATCTAATCATAGCATGGGGTTGATCAATGACGCCTTGACGTTTTCCACATTTTGTTATGTTACAGTCTTATTCTAAAATGGATTAAATGGATTATAGCTTTTTTTTCAAATGTATAAAAAAAAGTATAACATTTAAATACCTTATTCTATCTTAAATGTTCCCATACAACATTGTTTAAATAATTATAATCCACATTAAAATTCAAATTTCCTGTTGCTGCCGGATTATTTTCCGTCCGTGAGAAACTGGGTCAAATTAAGATATGGCATCTGTAAGTGCATTTATCTTAAGATATCTAGGTGAGACAACCACATACAATGCATTCGATAAGTCTTCAGACCCCTTGACTTATTTCGCATTTTGTTACGTTACAGCCTTATACTAAAATGTATTAAATAAAACATGTTTCCTCATCAATCTACACAAAATCAAATTTTACTTGTCACATGCGCCGAATACAACAGGTGTAGACCTTACAGTGAAATGCTTACTTACAAGCCCTTACCCAACAGTGCAGTTTTAAGAAAATACCC
This sequence comes from Hucho hucho, assembly GCA_003317085.1. Taxonomy (NCBI): domain Eukaryota; kingdom Metazoa; phylum Chordata; class Actinopteri; order Salmoniformes; family Salmonidae; genus Hucho; species Hucho hucho. The sequence continues at coordinate 80,996 of QNTS01003839.1, forward strand.
CCAAAAAAGTAAGCGATAAGAATAACAAATAATTAAAGAGCAGCAGTAAATAACAATAGCGGGGATATATACAGGGGGTACCGGTGTCGAGGTATTGAGGTAATTAAGTACATGTAGGTAGAGTTATTAAAGTGGCTGTGCATAGATAATAACAGAGAGTAGCAGCGTTGGGGGGGAGGGGGGGGGGGCAATGCAAATAGTCTGGGTAGCCATTTGATTAGCTGTTCAGGAGTCTTATGGCTCGGGGGTAGAAGCTGTACCCCATAATGACTAAGCAAAAAACGTTGCACATATATTAACAATAAAAACCAGAAATACCTTATTTACATAAGTATTCAGACCCTTTGCTATGAGACTTGAAATTGAGCTCAGTTACATCCTGTTTCCATTGGTCATCCTTGAGATGTTTCTACAGCTTGATTGGAGTCCACCTGTGGTAAATTCAATGGATTGGACATGATTTGGAAAGGCACACACCTGTCTATATAAGGTCCCACAGTTGACAGTGCATTTCAGAGCAAAAACCAAGCCATGAGGTTGAAGGAATTGTCTGTAGAACTCAGAGACAAGATTGTGCCGAGGAACAGATCTGGGGAAAAAATGCACTCCACCAATCAGGCCTGTATGGTAGTGGCCAGACGGAAGTCACTCCTCAGTAAAAGGCACATGACAGCCGACTTGGAGTTTTCCAAAAGGCACCTAAAGGACTGTCAGACCATGAGAAACCAAGATTGAACTCTTTGGCCCGAATGCCAAGCGTACGTTTGGAGAAAACCTGGCACCATCCCTACAGTGAAGCATGGTGGTGGCAGCATGTTTTTCAGCGGCAGAGACTGGGAGACTAGTCAGGATTGAGGGAAAGATGAACGGAGCAAAGTACAGAGAAACCTTGACGAAAACCTGCTCCAGAGCGCTCAGGACCTCAGACTGGGGCAAAGGTTCACCTTCCAACAGGACAACAACCCTAAGCACACATATATAATTTACATTTGCAAAAATTTCTAAAAACCAGTTTTTCTTTGTCATTATGGGGTATTGCGTGTGGATTTATGAGGAACAAAAACTATTTAATTCATTTTAGAACAACAAGGCTGTAACGTAACAAAATTTGAAAAAAGTCAAGGGGTCTGAATATCTTCCAAATGCACTGTATCACAGTCAAATATACATGGATATATAGCGTCTATACAAAAATACATATATATTTAAAATCTATTAATTAAAAATCTTGAAGGTATATATAAGCAATCATTTCTGATGGAAAAACAAATATGAAAAAAATGTGGATTAAGCGTTTTGGAAATTAACTCTTAATGATGAATACATTATCATCTCACCTCTTAGCTTTTGTGTCATGTTCCCCAGACAGACTCATTTTAGAGGCAGGGCCCCCCTCCTCTCTCTCCACAGAGAGACTCATTTTAGAGCACTGAGCCCTAAACAGAGATCCAAAATGTTGGTTGTGGTTAACACAGTGACAACTAATTCTTTAATGTCAATTGTTCTCTTTCATTCATTATATCTTTGAGAAATGAAACATATCGAAACAGTCAGGTGATTTAATCCAATCACATGAACATTGTGTTGTAGTTGTGACATCTCTTCTCCATGGTAACAGTCAATAACAATAATAATAATAACAAGTCACTGTTTGTTAAGGTAGTTATAGACAGTGCGGAAACACAAGGTCATGTCTCACACTTATTTGTATTAATTAAAAGTAGGCTTATTTATTGTCTTTCAATCTGTTCTATTCTAAACGTATCTGAGAATGTAGACAGAAGGGCTAAAACGGGCGTGATTGATCCATTTAGAAAGTTTTTTTGCAACAAGTAAGAGATTTTACGTTATGTTAAGTAGGCTAGGTTATAATGTATAATAGCGGATTGTTAGTGATATGCAGATGGAGGTCTATACCTCGGTTATAGCTACATATCATAGATGACCACATAATGTTATAGGCATAACAGTAGTAGGACAGAGAATGTAGCCTAGGCCTGATATTTTTCAAAACATTTCCAACGGAGGCCATCAGGTCGGTATGCAGGATAAGCAGTTGTGTATTTCTTTTTAGGTAAGGGAGCGCAACAAATGTAAATGACGTTATAATTTCCTCAATCAATGTTGTCATGACAGATGTAGCCTATTGAATAGCCCATCATTACAGGGCTCTCCAACCCTGTTCCTGGAGCGCTACCCTCCTGTAGGGTTTCACTCCAACCCAGTGGCGGATTTAGGTATAGGCGACATGGGCAGCCGCCCGGGGCGGCATCTTGATGGGGCGGCAAGGGGCGCCCGCACCAAAAAAGATATATATAATAATAAATATTCGGAATGGTGACATTTGCGCGATCGGTTTTCTATCGCTCACTTGCACGTCACGTCAATGATATCATGTCACCTTGTGAGACTGTGGGTCAATTAACCTTGTCGGAGTGGGCGCCCTGGTTCTAGTTTGTGAGCTAGGCAGGCTACTGCCTGGGAAGGTCTCCCACTCAGAAGTACAAGATGGGGAGGGGGGCGGGGGTAGGTTGACCTCAGGTCTCCCCACTGGAAGCCGGAGGTAGGGGGAGCGGGGGCACTGAAGGGGGGGGGGTTTGCCCAGGGAGCCATACAAGCTAGAACCGCCACTGCTCCAACCCCAAATGTAACTAATATAAACTAATTATTTAAATCAGGTATCTAGTTGCGAGTTGGAATAAAAACCTGCAGAAGGGTAGCTCTCCAGGAACAGGATTGGAGAGTGCTGTTACAGAATATGCATAAAATACATCCTACAATTGCAACGTCTGCCTATGTAAAAAAAGAGAATGTAAAAAAAATATGTTATATTTGTCATACCCTCAAACACCAAGTAAGGCATAACTCATTTCAAAATAGGCCATCATCACTGTCAATCATGAATGATAATTTTTCACGTTTTACTGGTGAAATTGAATCTGCATAACAATTATTTGATTGATCTCAGTTATAATGGAATAGCCTATCCATTTAGATCTTCTTGAATTACTGTTTCGGGAGAGATAATTAGAGCAGACTGTGTTCACAAAGTACAAGTCTTTGTATTTTGTTTCAATCAAAGCAAATATCCTGGCTAGTGGCTCTGTTGAGTTTTGGCGCATGAGAGTATTATTCAGCTTCAGCTAACCATCCTAAAATCTTATTAGAAATGAGGTATTTGTGTTGTATGCGCGACGTTATAGACCTACTATGATATTATTATAGTCGTTTGTTACGTCAAATACAAATTAATCGCTATGTGATCTTGCAAGACATTGATTCAGCTTTGATCTAAATAACGAGCACCATTGTGAGTAGTGATAATCTTCTATTTGTAATAATAAGTAATGGGTAGGACTATTAGGCATAGGCAATAGATCTTGATGAGTGTTATTTTAAACGAGTGGAGCGCCATTCGAGGATCTAAAAGGACTGCGCTAAATAAACTTTGATTTGATTAGCTTGAACACATGTTTACAATATTCCTTATTGCAGAATAAAATAAAACAGATAAGTTAACTATCTATTCATATAATACATTTGCATAGATTTAAATCATTAAATCAATTGACTAAGTAGTGAACATAAGTCATTAAGTAGAATTGCAGGAAATGTGTTTTAAAACAGAAATAACAATCAAGCTTCCGTGTGGTGCATTTACGCATCTCAATAAACTATAACCTAAATGCATTATTACCTTGGCCCAGTTCATATCCCAAGCAGGGCTACAGAAACTCCCAAGAGGGTCAGGCTCTTAGGCTCTTGGGCTTTGCGGTGGCCACCCTGGTATGAGTGTCCTCGGCAGAACGGCGTCACTATAATCAAGTGGTCACATATCGTTCTGGGTTCCACTGCACAAGAGGGGAACGGTGGAGTTTTCTAAACATCAAGGCAGACACGGTTAATTTAGTTTTTACTGCAATTGGCCAAAGTTGTCAAGCCTCCAACGGGCCTCTGCAGTCCACACACGTAGCCTGCAGTTCTTTATCATTCTCGCCACCGCCAGAGAGAAGACAAGGAAGAAACAACCATTTACCTACCTCTAGGCTGCAACATATTTATTTGGTTTGTCATTCTATCGTTTTTCATTGAATTCTTGTGGTAATTAAATATAATTTATTTAGAATTTATACGATTTTTTTTTCGTGTATTCTCAAATGTAAAGAAAGATTCTCCCTCGCGCTCCACCAGCACTACACACGTGATGATGATAAGTGATCACAGCTCAAACCTACTCTTGACTATTGAATGTCTGACGACGACCTAACTTGATACTAGTTTTTAGGTAGCCCCTAGACTTACCAGAGTCTGCTTGTCTTTCAATACATTTATCAGACATCTAATGTTTCCGAGAAATGTGCGCCACAGTTTCAACAGCCATTTTGTAAATGCTTTAGGCTACAAATTGACTTTCAATTTCATATCAGGAAATCATAAAACCACAGACTTTCTAAACCCAGAGACGCAACCTCGCGAGTCTTCCGATAATAATGTCAAAGTGGAATGATCAAAATGAACATCTGAAATGTCTTGAGTCAATTAGTATTCAACCACTTTGTTATGGCAAGCCTAAATAAGCACAGGAGTAAAAAAAAAAAAGAAATTGCTTAACAAGTCACATAAGTTGCATGAACTATGTGTGCAAGTGTTTAACATGATTTTTGAATGACTACTTCATCTCTGTACCCCACACATACAATTATCTGTAAGGTCCCTCAGTCGAGCAGTGCATTTTAAACACAGATTCAACCATAAAGACCAGGTAAGTTTTCCAATGCTTCACAAAGGGCGCCTATTGGCAGATGGGTAAAAATATTTTTGAAAAGCAGACATACTTTAGAATATCCCTTTGAGCGTGGTGAAGTTACTAATTACACTTTGGATGGTGTATCAATACACCCAGTCAATACAAAGATACAGGCGTCCTTCCTAACTCAGTTGCCGGAGAGGAAGGAAACTGCTCAGGGATTTCAACATGAGGTCAGTTGCAACTTTAAAACAGTTACAGAGTTTAACGGCTGTGATAGGAGAAAACAGAGGATGGATCAACAATGTTGTTACGCCACAATACTAACCTATTTGACAGCAAAAAGAAGGAAGCCTGTACAGAAAAAAAATATTCCAAAACATGCATCCTGTTTGCAAAAAGTCACTAAAGTAATACTGCAAAAAATGTGGCAAAGCAATTAACTTCGTCCTGAGTACAAAGTGTTATGTTTGGGGCAAATCCAATACAACACATTTCTGATTACCGCTCTCCATATTTTCAAGCATAGTGGTGGCTGCATCATGTTATGGGTATGCTTGTAATCGTTAAGGACTGGAGAGTTTTTCAGGATAAATAAGAAATGTATGGAGCTAAGCACAGGCAAAATCCTAAAGGAAAACATGGTTCAGTCTTTCAACCAGACATGAATTCACCTTTCAGCAGGACAATAACCTAAAACACTTTGGCAAGTTACAGTTTTGGCTTAAATCTACTTGAAAATCTATGGACAGACTTGAAAATGGTTGTCCAGAAAGGCTCAACAACCAATTTAACAGAACTTGAAGAATTTTGAAAAGAATAATGCGCAAATATTGTACAATCCAGATGTGCAAGACTTACCCAGAAAAACTCACAGCTGTATTTGCTGCCAAAGGTGATTCTAACATGTATTGTCTCAGGGGTGTATTTTATTTACATTAAATTTGCAAAAAATTCTAAAATATGTTTTTACTTTGTCATTATGGGGTATTGTGTGTAGATTGGTGAGAAGAAAAAAATTATTTTGAATTCAGGCTGTAACAACAAAGTCAAGGAGTGTGAATACTTTCATATAGTGATCACAATATACTGTATAGTAGGTAAAACGGTCCATTAAATGTATCCTATGGGAAAGAGGATTGGATCTCCCAAGGGGTTAGGCATGAGAACAGAGGAGTTTAGGGTCTGGGCTCAGGTCTCTGGGGTGGTTAGGGTTAGAATGGTTTCAGACAGCAGTGCTCCAAAAGGAAAGCTCTATTCACTGAGCCAGGGATAGCTACAGTACAATACCTACAGTGCCTTCGGAAAGTATTTGGACCCCTTGACTTTTTCCACATTTTGTTACGTTACAGCCTTCCTCTAAAATTGATAAAAAAAACATTTCCCTCATTAATCTACACACAATACCCCATAATGACAAAGCAAAAATAGATTTTTAGAAATGTTCGCCAATTTATTTATTAAAAATAAAAAACTGAAATATAATTTGCATACAGTACCACTCAAAAGTTTGGACACACCTACTCATTCAAGGGTTCTACATTGTAGAATAATAGTGAAGTCATCAAAACTATGAAATAACACATATGGAATCATGTAGTAACCAAAAAAAGTGTTAAACAAATCAAAATTCTCTCAACTATCTTAATCTGGAATGCTTTTCCAACAGTCTTGAAGGAGTTCCCACATATGCTGAGCACTTGTTGGCTACTTTTCCTTCAGTTTGCGGTCCAACTCATCCCAAACCATCTCAATTGGGTTGAGGTTGGGTGATTGTGAAGGCCAGGTCATCTGATGCAGCACTCCATCACTCTCCTTCTTGGTCTAATAGCCCTTACACAGCCTGGAGGTGTGTTGGGTCATTGTCCTGTTGAAAAACAAATTATAGTCCCACTAAGCGCAAACCAGAAGGGATGGTGTATTGCTGCAGAATGCTGTGGTAGCCATGCTGGTTAAGTGTGCCTTGAATTCTAAATAATTCACAGACAGTGTCACCAGCAAAGCAACCCCACACCGTCACACCTACTCCATGCTTCATGCTTCAAGACACAGCGGTTGTCACTTACATTACATATAAAATAAAATATAAAACAGTACATCATATAACATTATTACACCACTACATATCTACAATACAAAATGTATAATACCACCATAAAACAATATTACAATGCAATGTGTGTGTAGAGTTTGTGTGCTAGTGCGTGTGTGTGTGTCTGTTCCTGTGTGTGTCGCTTCACAGTCCCTGCTGTTTTTTTACCAGTTTTTTAAATCTGATTCTACTGCTTGCATCAGTTCCCCGATGTGGAATAGAGTTCCATGAGGTCATGGCTCTATGTAGTACTGTGTGCCTCTCATAGTCTGTCTTGTGGGGTGTACATTCAGCATGTCAACCCTTCTTACAAAAACAGTAGTGATGAAGTCAATCTCTCCTCCACTTTGAGCCATGAGAGATTGACATGTATATTAATGTTAGCTCTCCGTGTACATCTAAGGGCCAGCCATACTGCCTTGTTCTGAGCCAATTGTAATTTTCTGAGGTCTATGTTCATATACTATTTCCATACATTTTTTAAACTGTTACCAGGGACCTTCAGACGTGTCTTGTGAGGCTTGTGGGCATCCTAGAGCAAAATGGAGAACACTATTATGAGTCTCAGCTTTCAAGACAGTGGTATCATAATTTCCGTTCAAACCGTTCGGACCCTACATATGATTTTGTGAGAAGACCGATTTTCGAGATGTCTCATGGTCTGACAAACATCGTTCTAGCTCTGCCACCTTTCACCTCAAATGCGGAAGGGCAATACCAGAGGATGCGGTGGACTGAGACGCAGCCCATGCAACAACAAAAAAATATATCTCTTGCTTAAACAGACAGATATTGATGCGGATTTGTTTATTATGTTAATTCAACTGAAAAATATCTATAAACGCAACATGCAAAAATATCAATGGTTTTACTGAGCTACAGTCATAAGGAAATCAGTCAATTGAAATAAATTCATTAGGCCCTAATCTATGGATTTCAAAAGACTGTGCAGGGGCGCAGCCATAGGTCGGCCTGGGAGGGCATAGGCCCACCCACTGGGGAGCCAGGCCCAGCCAATCAGAATGACTTTTACCCCACAAAAAGGATTTATTACAAAAAAAAATGCTCCTCCCGTTTCATCAGCTTTCCGGGTGGCTGGTCTCAGACGATCCCTGTAGGTGAAGAAGCCGGATGTGGAGGTCCTGGGCTGGCATGGTCACATGTGGTCAGCGGCTGTGATGCCGGTTGGATGTACTGCCAAATTCTCTAAAACAACGTTGGAGGTGGCATTCAACGTTGGAGGTGAAATTAACATTAAATTCTCTGGCAACAGCTCTGGTGGACATTCCTGCAGTCAGCATGCCAATTGCACGCTCACTCAAAACTTGAGACATCTGTGGCATTGTGTTGTGTGACTAAACTGCTCATTTTTGAGTGGCCTTCTATTGTCCCCAGCACAGGTGTACCTGTGTAATGATCATGCTGTTTAATCAGCTTCTTGATATGCCACACCTGTCAGGTGGATGGATTATATTTGCAAAGGAGAAATGTTCAATAGCAAATTTGTGCACATAATTTGAGAGAAATGCACTTTTTGTGCATATGGAAATTCTGGGATCTTTTATTTCAGCTCATGAAACATGGGACCAACACTTTAGATGTTGCATTTATATTTTTGTTCAGTGTAGGTTTCCGCGGGGTGCGACCATTGTAGGCTAAGGGTTTTAAATGAGGATGACCTGGTCTCAAAAATCCCCCAAAGGCTTATTTAAAGAATAGAATTCATAAATAATGAGCCTCATCTTGGGGAGTCACCTGTGACAGTATTCATAAAGAGTAGGAGAGCTGATCTAGGATCAGTTTAGCCTTGTAGATCCTCATGAATCAGATTACATGGAGAGGGGGACCTGATCCTAGGTCAGCACTCCTCCTCTGAGACACTTCCCAGGAGTCACCAGGACCAAGAATCCAAACACTTACTGTCGTAAAGTCTAGATACAGCAGGTGTTTACTGCTATCGAGTGGAAGATACCATTAAAACACTTTATTATCATGGTGGGGAGAAGGCTGAGTGAAACAGAAAGTAAAGTTGTTCTTTTGTACAGGATCCATTTTGAGACGACAGAGCAGAAAACACTATATGGAGAGAATAAAAAAATAAAGTGAGTAGTTCTAAGTATTTCTGAACAATAATCTATTCTAAAGGACTGAGATATGAGTAAATTACTGGTTAGTAGAACTGCTACTGAGTTGCTGACAGACAGCAGTTTTCTAAGTGGAAACTAATCAGTAGGCCTACATGTTATCAGGTAGGCTTTTTAGATTGTCATTATGGAGACACCTATTTTACAACCCTTTTTCCATAAAACATATAAAACGCTCTAGAACTGACACGCATCAAGAAACAAGGCGACAAAGCACAGGATAACTACTTTAGGCACTCTAGAGTGCATTAGATAAATTCGCTCATAGGTAGTTTAAACTGCATTCTGACTTTCCATATGGAAAAACCATATCATGCGAAGGTTTTAATGCATGCTCAGTTCTTGGGTCTCGGGAGTGGAAATTCGAAATTAAAGTTATGAAACTACCGCATGTGCTTCTGTTATAAGAAAAACTCCACACTGAAACTGACATTAAATGTGGAGAATGATACATCTGTTGGCCATTAAATAGCCTATTAATTTCTATGCCTACGTAGGCTACTGAAGCCTACCATTTTATACTATAAACATGTTGAAATGATTGCAAATCATTTTGTGCCACTTGTCTAGCCTACCTGGAGCTGGCAAATGGATGTAATAACTAGCCTATAACTTCTTGTAGCCTTGTGTTATTATACAATTATTAATGTTTAGTTAATTCAATTGGAAGTTATGAAGTGTGACCATGGTCACAGTTCTATTGCAATTGCTGATCAGATGTTAGAATGCGTTAGATTGTAGGTCACAGTCAATCAGATTAGGCTACAGGTAATAAAACCCTGGCTGTTGTTGACAAGCATAGGGCTATTCAGTTCATATCCATATTATTCATATTTGATTCAGGAATTGTGGGTGGGTTTTGAGGAGTCTTTAGGCTAGTTTTCATACCTTGTGGGTGGGTTTTGAGGAGTCTTTAGGCTAGTTTTCATACCTTGTGGGTGGGTTATGAGGAGTCTTTAGGCTAGTTTTCATACCTTCTGGGTGGGTTTTGAGTAGTCTTGGGCTAGAAAATGTAATTGCATTAAATCACCTCACTGCTTGGATGTGTCTGTTAGTAAATGTTTTATTTCTAAGAGATAATGAATAAATGATAACAAGTGACATTCAAGAGTTAGTTGTCACTGTGTTAACCACAACCAACATGCTGGATCTCTGTTTAAAGGTCAGTGCTCGAAAAATGAGTCTCTCTGGAGAGAGAGAGGAGGGGGGGCCTGCCTCTAAAATGAGTATCTCTGTGGGACATGAAACCAAAGCTGAGAGGTATGATTTTGTTTAATTTATAATTTATATTCCAAAACAATACATACAAACAAGTTTAATGTTTTGTTTTTTCATCATGATTGTTTATTACATTCGATATTACTGTTCTAGGTTTTAGATGTGTATGAAAATAAATAAAATAAAATTTTATTTGTCACATACACATGGTTAGTAGATGTTAATGCAAGTGTAGCGAAATGCTTGTGCTTCTAGTTCCGACCATGCAGTAGTATCTAACAAGTAATCTAACAAATTCACAACAACTACCTTATACACACAAGAGTAAAGGAATGAATACGAGTATGTACATATAAATATATGGATGAGCGATGGCTGACCGGCATAGGCAAGATGCAGTAGATGGTATAGAGTACAGTATATACATATGAGATGAGTAATGTAGGATATGTAAACATTACATAAATGGCATCGTTTAAAGTGGCTAGTGATACATTTATTTCATCCAATTGTTTATTATTAAAGTGGCTAGAGATTTGAGTCGATGGCCGAAAGGCATAGGCAAGATTCAGTAGATGGTTAATGTCGGATATGTAAACATTATATACAAAATTGTTTAAAGTGGCTAGTGATACATTTGTTACATCCAATCCTATTATTTAAAGTGGCTAGAGATTTAAGTCAGTATGTTGGCAGCAGCCACTCAATGTTAGTGGTGGCTGTTTAAAAGTCTGATGGCCTTGAGATAGAAGCTGTTTTTCAGTCTCTCGGTCCCAGCTTTGATGCACCTGTACTGACCTCGCCTTCTGGATGATAGCAGGGTGAACAGGCAGTGGCTCGGGTGGTTGTTGTCCTTGATGATCTTTTTGGCCTTCCTGTGACATCGGGTGGTGTAGGTGTCCTGAAGGGCAGGTAGATTACCCCCGGTGATGCGTTGTGCAGTCCTCACTACCCTCTGGAGAGCCTTACGGTTGTGGGCCGGAGCAGTTGCCGTACCAGGCGGTGATACAGCCCGACAGGATGCTCTCGATTGTGCATCTGTAGAAGTTTGTGAGTGTTTTTGGTGACAAGCCGAATTTCTTCAGCCTCCTGAGGTTGTTGCGCTTTCTTCACCACGCTGTCTGTGTGGGTGGACCATTTCAGTTTGTCCGTGATGTGTACACCGAGGAACTTAAAACTTTCCATCTTCTCCACTACTGTCCCGTCGATGTGGATAGGGGGGTGCTCCCTCTGCTGTTTCCTGAAGTCCATGATCATCTCCTTAGTTTTGTTGACTTTGAGTGAGAGGTTATTTTCCTGACACCACACTCCGAGGGCCCTCACCTGCTCCCTGTAGGCCATCTCGTCATTGTTGGTAATCAAGCCTACCACTGTAGTGTCGTCAGCAAACTTGATGATTGAGTTGGAGGCGTGCTTGGTGTTAAATTCTGAGCTGTAGTCGATGAACAGCATTCTTACATAGGTATTCCTCTTGTCCAGATGGGTTAGGGCAGTATGCAGTGTGATTGCGATTGCGTCGTCTGTGGACCTATTAAGACGGTAAGCAAATTGGAGGGGGTCCAGGGTGTCTGGCAGGATGGAGGTGATATGATCCTTGACTAGTCTCTCAAAGCAATTCATGATGACGGAAGTGAGTGCTACGGGGCGATAGTTATTTAGCTCAGTTACCTTAGCTTTCTTGGGAACAGGAACAATGGTGGCCCTCTTGAAGCATGTGGAAACAGCAGACTGGGATAGGGACTGATTGAATATGGCCGTAAACACACCAGCCAGCTGGTCTGCGCATGCTCTGAGGACACGGCCAGGGATGCCATCTGGGCCGGCAGCCTTGCGAGGGTTAACACATTTAAATGTTTTACTCACGTTGGCTGCGGTGAAGGTGAGCCCGCAGGTTTTGGTAGCGGGCCGTGTCGGTGGCACTGTATTGTCCTCAAAGCGAGCAAAGAAGTTGTTTAGTTTGTCTGGGAGCAGGACGTCGTGGTCCACGACGGGGCTGGTTTTCTTTTTGTAGTCCGTGATTGACTGTAGACCCTGCCACATTCCTCTCGTGTCTGAGCCGTTGAATTGTGACTCTACTTTGTCTCTATATTGACGCTTAGCTTGTTTGATTGCCTTGCGGAGGGAATAGCTACACTGTTTGTATTCAGNGGGTACAACATCACCGATGCACTTGCTAATAAACTCGCTCACCGAATCAGCGTATACATCAATGTTGTTGTCTGATGCTATCCGGAACATATCCCAGTCCATGTGCTCAAAACAATCTTGCAGCGTGGAATCATATTGGTCGGACCAGCGTTGAACAGACCTGAGCACGGGCGTTTCCTGTTTTAGTTTCTGTCTGTAGGCTGGGAGCAACAAAATGGAGTCATGGTCAGACTTGCCGAAAGGAGGGCGGAGAATGGCCTTGTATGCATCACAGAAATTAGAATAACAATGATCCAGGATTTTACCAGCCCGGGTGTGTGGTAGTAAAAACATGGCTGAGACACATTAATTAATGCACTATGTGATAGCAGACAACATGATTGACATAACTTAGATTGCATTTATAATATTGGCTGAGGCTTAAGTGCTAAAACAAGCATGCAAGACAACTTAGACAGTTGTCAAGAGACATAGGACGCCAAGCGCATCTCTCAGAATGCCACTTGTGAGCAGAACATAGGTCAAAGGTTGTCTCGGCTAGTGACAAGGCTGCAAAGCTGAGACCCATAAATACATATGTTAAGAGTCAGACATAGATTAAAGACTACAGGGTCTGTAAAATTAGACAGAGCCCAAACAGATGTCAGGTGTGATTGACAGCAAGCAAATGCTAAGACAGATAGAATGTGGTGAGGAGAGTTCAAGACAAGATATTTTCATATACAGAGATCAATGCAACTGGCACCATAAGATACATCAAGTAGAGATATAATACTAATTTAATCAATTAAGGTCTAAGGGATGACAGCAGAATGGCCAACACAAGTAATATATGTACACAATAAATGTATTATTGTTATAACATATAATCTAAGCTTGGAACAGATAGGGGCATTACTGGGCGTGAACAAGCAAGACCTCAGATCACAAGATGATAGGTGGCATGAGAGAAAGAAGGAGTGACTGCATTTACATATGGGCTGTACTCATATACTGTAAGGGAATAAATTAGAATTGTGGGATTAATGGTGTTAGCTGTGTCCCGGGTCAGCTCGGCTTTTAATTACTCTGAATTAAAGGTCTTATTGAATTCACAAGTTTCTTGTATGAGTGTCATATTTTGAAGATCATTTTTTCCACGACAGGTGGCACATTCGTAATGCTGATAAAATTTAGGGAGCCTTGTTTTCAGATTAGCCTTATTAAAGTCCCCAGCCACAATAAATGCAGCCTCAGGATATGTGGTTTCCAGTTTACATAGAGTCCAATGAATTTCTTTCAGTGCCGTCGATGTGTCAGCTTGAGGGGGGATATACACGGATGTGATTATAATCGAGGAGAATTCTCTTGGTAGATAATTCGGTCGGCATTTGATTGTAAGGAATTCTATGTCAGGTGAACAAAAGAACTTGAGTTCCTGTATGTTGTTATGATCACACCACGACTCGTTAATCATAAGACAAACACCCCCGCCCTTCTTATAACCAGATAGATGTTTGTTTCTGTCGGCGCGATGCGTGGAGAAACCATGTGGCTGTACCGACTCAGATAACGTGTCCTGAGTAATGTGTCCTGAGTGAGAGTTTCCGTGAAGCAAAGAACGTTGCAGTCACCGATGTCTCTCTGGAAGGCAACTCTTGCTCGTATTTCGTCTACTTTGTTGTCCAGAGACTGGACATTGGCAAGTAGTATAGTCGGGAGAGGTGCGCGATGTGCCCGTCTACGTAGCCTGACCAGAAGACCGCCGCGTTTCCCCCTTCTCCTGAGCCGCCGTTGTTTTGAGTCGCCGGCTGGGATCCAGTCTATTGTCCTGTTTGGTGGACCAAACAGAGGATCCGCTTCGGGAAAGTCTTATTCCTGGTCGTAATGTTGGTAAGTTGACGTTGCTCTTATATCCAATAGTTCCTCCCGGTTGTATGTAATAAAACTTAATATTTCCCAGGGTAACAATGTAAGAAGTAATCCATAAAAAAACAAAATACTGCATAGCTTCCTGAGAACGTGAAGCGAGGCGGCTGCAAAACGCTATATGTCCATTGTTTAGCTGTAATGGAATGCTCTATCCTCTATCTTTGACTGTGACATGTGGTTGTCTCATTTAGCTATCATACGATGAATGCATTTACAGATGCCATCTTAATTTGACCCAGTTTCTCACTACAGGAAAATAATCCTGCAGCAACAGCAAATGTGCATTAGTATGTGGATTATAATTAAGGGACATTTTTTGAAGGGGTTGATACATTTTCATTAGGGCAAATCAAGTCTGACATTTTAAAGTGGAAATTACACCATTTAGAAGCCTTGTAGTGGTATAATAATTTCATTAAACAATAAAAACTAATTTACCTACATTTATAAACATTTGAAATATAGAGTTTTGGAATTAAACTGTTCTAATGTTTCCCCATCTGAACTCAGACTAGATGAGCGATTTAATATTTTTCTCTGTTGTGTTGAAGTCCAATCAAGCAGGAGAGACCAGCCTCCCCTGTACCCAGCTGTGTGTCCATGAAGAGTGATCGGTCTATGGAACTTACTCCTATAGACCTTTCTACTGAACAAAGGTAAGAAGAATTCATGGGTCATGGTCAGTGAGTTAAAACACTGTCTCTAGTCATTTCTCCTCTCCCATTTTCCCATTTATTTTTGTTGTTTTCATAATCCATAGGCTAATCCTTTTTTTCCATTTTCATAGTCCTGAAACAATATTAAATAAACGTTGGAATGTCACTGAGGGGCAACGTTGTTACATCTAATCCCTGTTTGCCTGAGGTTGACGCCGCGCAGTTGTTTGCACACATGTACACATGCATATACACACACTCACAATTAAATGCACACATGTACACATTCACGGACACACACGCACATACACACATGTAAATAGTGCCACACATGCACTCAAACGTATTCAGTTGGCCTTGCTGTTGTGATTTTTGTTGTCCTGGATGTCTTTTCTTTTTTGTTGTTTTCTGTTTTCATTTGTCTTTCTATTTTTGTAATTTTGTTCATTTTGTTGGTCGCTGGTTTGGGTCCCCATTTTGACCTTGTGGGAGATCTGTCGACGTGCCCTTGGGTCTGTGGGTCGCTCTGGATCTGTTAGATAACTGAATGTATTGTAAATGTTGAGAGGCTTCACTGCAAGTAGACTGTATGTTTCAATATTCAATAAAAATAACAAAAATTAAATAAACAAAACATTCCCTCCCTGTGTGGTTGTGTGTGTGTGTGTGTGTGTGTGTGTGTGTGTGTGTGTGTGTGTGTGTGTGTTTGTGTGTGTGTGTGTGTGCTCTCTCCTTGGATGTTTTGTCCACAGAAACCAACAGGAGAGATCAGAGTCAGAAATTCTCAGTGGTCAGTCTTCCCAGAGTCATCAAACAGACCTGGCCTCCATATTCAGTGTATGTGTATTTGTTTTTGTTTACCTCCAGTAAAGTTGATCTGTCAATCATTCATTAATGTGTTAATGAGAAAGCATTTATTCTCTTTCTTAACTCATTTACTTTATCTATTTCAGTTGCTTGAGGAGAATACCATGACATTTGTGAAGAACGAGCTGAAGAGGTTTAAGAAGATTCTCAGTCCAGAACTCCCAAAAGGCTTTGAGAGTCAGAAGCAGGATAAGGAAGTGGTGGATGTTGAAGATGAGAAGCAGGAGAGCAGTGCCAGAGAGGGGGCTCTGAAGATCACACTGCACGTCCTGAGGAAAATTAACCAGAAGGAGCTTGCTGACACACTGGAGAAAAGTAAAAGCTGTCTGCCTCATGTTGAATGCTGTTTTATAACAAACACTTAAAAGCTATAGCTAAAGTACAGCCATGTAACTCAATGATATTGTAGCAGGTTTAACACAACACCTAGTGACCTCGTCAAGTAACAGAAGATTAATTTAGACAGAGAGAAGAGGAGAGACAGAGAGAGAGAAAGAGATAGACAACATTAATAATACCATCAGTAATACAAATAATAATAATAATATAATCTGTCACACCAGTGTGTAATGCATTACAGTGCCTTGCAAAAGTATTCACCCCCTTGGCGTTTTTCCTATTTTGTTGCATTCAACCTGTAATTTAAATTGATTTTTATTTGTATTTCATGTACGTAAAGGCAATACACAAAATAGTCCAAATTGGTGAAGTGAAATGAAAAAAATAACTTGTTTAAAAAAATTCAACAAAAAAAAAAGAAAAGAAAAATGGTTCATGTCTTCACCCCCTTTGCTATGAAACCCCTAAATAAGATCTGGTGCAACCAATTACCTTCAGAAGGCATAATTACTTAAATAAGGTTCTCAGTATATATACACCTGTTCTGCAACACCACTAAGCAAGGGGCACCACCAAGCAAGCGGCACTATGAAGACCATGGACCTCTCCAAACAGGTCAGGGACAAAGTTGTGGAGAAGTACAGATATTCTAAACTTTGAACATTCCACGGAGCACCATTAAATCCATTATTAAAAAATGGTAAGAATATGGCACCACAACAAACCTGCCAAGACAAGCCGCCCACCAAAACTCACGGACCAAACAAGTAGGGCATTAATCAGAGAGGCAACAAAGTGACCAAAAATAACCCTGAAGGAGCTGCAAAGCTCCACAGTGGAGATTGGAGTCTCTGTCCATAGGACCACTTTAAGCCGTGCACTCCACAGAGCTGGGCTTTACGGAAGAGTGGCCAGAAAAGAGCCATTGCTTGAAGAAAGAAATAAGCAAACATGTTTGGTGTTTGCCAAAATGCATGTGGGAGACTCCCCAAACATATGGAAGAAGGTACTCAGATCAGATGAGACTAAAGTTGAGCCTTTTGGCCATCGAGGAAAATGCTATGTCTGGCAAAAACTCAACACCTCTCATCACCCTGAGAACACCATCCCCATGGTGAAGCATGGTGGTGGCAGCATCATGTTGTGGGGATGTTTTTCATCGGCAGGGACTGGGAAACTGGTCAGAATTCAAGGAATGATGGATGGCACTAAATACAGGGAAATTATTGAGCGAAACCTGTTTCAGTCTTCCAGAGTTTTGAGACTGGGACGGAGGTTCACCTTCCAGCAGGACAATGACCCTAAGCATACCGCTAAAGCAACACTGGAGTGGTTTAAGGGGAAACATTTACATGTCTTGGAATGGCCTAGTCAAAGCCCAGACCTCAATCCAATTGAGAATCTGTGGTATGACTTAAAGATTGCTGTACACCAGCGGAACCCATCCAACTTGAAGGAGCTGGAGCCGTTTTGCCTTGAAGAATGGGCAAAAATCCTAGTGGCCAGATGTGCCAAGCTTATAGAGACATACCCCAAGAGACTTGCAGTTGTAATTGCTGCAAAAGGTGTCTCTACAAACTATTGACTTTGGGGGGATGAATAGTTATGCAGGTTCAAGTTTTCTGTTTTTTTGCCTTATTTCTTGTTTGTTTCACAATAAAAAAGATTTTGCATATTCAAAGTGGTAGGCATGTTGTGTAAATCAAATGATACAAACCCCCCCAAAATCTATTTTAAGTCCAGGTTGTAAGGCAAAAAAGTAGGGAAAATGCCATGGGGGTGAATACTTTCGCAAGCCACTGTATGAAAACATGTACACATTTATGCAGTCAGTACAACTTTATAACACAGTCCTACAATACTGTAGTCATTAAAACAGATGTAATATCAATATCCTCTGTTATTTCTTCATTCAGATGAGCTTGCTGTGATTTGCCAAAGTGAACTCAAATCTAATCTAAAGAAGAAGTTTCAATGTGTATTTGAGGGGATTGCTAAACAAGGAAACCCAACACTTCTCAATAAGATCTACACAGAGCTCTACATCACAGAGGGTGGAAAAGGAGAGGTCAATAATGAACATGAGCTGAGACAGATTGAGACAACAAGCAGGAAACAAGCAAGACCAGAGATTGCAATCAAATGTAACGACATCTTCAAACCCTTTACTGGACAAAACAAACTTATCAGAACTGTTCTGACAAAGGGAGTCGCTGGCATTGGAAAAACAGTCTCTGTGCAGAAGTTCATTCTGGACTGGGCTGAAGGAAAAGCAAATCAGGATGTCCAATTTGTATTTTCATTCCCTTTTCGGGAGCTGAATTTGATGAAAGGGGAAAAACACACGTTGATTGAACTTCTCAGTCACTTCTCAATGGAAACTAAAGAATCAAGAATCTCCAACTATGACAAGTGCAAAGTTCTGTTCATCTTTGATGGTCTAGATGAGTGTCGACTGCCCCTAGACTTCCAGAAGAACAAGATATGTTGTGACGTCACAGAGTCAACGTCAGTGGATGTTCTGCTGACAAATCTCATCAAGGGAAATCTGCTTCCCTCTGCTCTCCTCTGGATAACTACCCGACCTGCAGCAACCAATAAGATCCCTTCAGCGTGTGTAGACCAGGTGACAGAGGTACGAGGGTTCAATGACCAACAGAAGGAAGAGTACTTCATGAAGAGATTCAGTGATGAGGACCTGGCCAGCAGAATCATCTCACACATAAAGACATCAAGGAGCCTCCACATCATGTGCCATATTCCAGTCTTCTGTTGGATTTCTGCAATAGTCCTTGAACACATGCTGAAACACAAGAGAGAAGAGATGCCCAAGACTCTGACTGAGATGTACACACACCTTGTGGTGTTTCATACCATAAAGAAGAATGAAAAGTATCTTGGGAAAGAAGAGACAGGTCCACACTGGAATAAAGAGACCATTCTGTCACTGGGGAAACTGGCTTTTCAACAGCTTGTGAATGGCAATCAGATTTTCTATGAAGAAGATCTGAAAGAGGCTGGCATTGATGTCAATGAAGCCTCAGTGTACTCAGGATTGTGCACACAGCTCTTTGAAGAGGAATGTGGGCTGTACCAGGACAAGGTGTACTGCTTCGTGCATCTGAGCATTCAAGAGTTTCTGGCTGCTCTATATGTGTTCCTCTCATTCATCAACAACAATGAGAATCTAATGGCCAAACCGCAATCAACGTCCAGGTACTTTTTTGTGCTGTTCAGAGACAAGCCTGAAGTTACTGTCTACAAGAGTGCTGTGGATAAAGCCTTACAAAGTGAGACGGGAAACCTGGACCTTTTCCTCCGCTTCCTTCTGGGCCTCTCACTGGAGTCCAACCAGAAGCACTTACGAGGTCTACTGACAAAGACAAGAAGCAGCTCACAGAGCCATGAAGAAACAGTCAAGTACATCAAGGAGCAGATCAGGGAGAATCCCTGTCCTGAGAGGTGCATCAATCTGTTCCACTGTCTGAATGAACTGAATGACCATTCTCTAGTGGAGGAGATCCAAAGCTGCCTGAGCACAGGAAGTCTTTCAGAAGCCAAACTGTCACCTGCACAGTGGTCAGCCATGGTCTTTGTGTTGCTGACTTCAGAAAAGGAGCTTGATGTGTTTGACCTGAAGAAATACTCCAGATCAGAGGAAGGTCTTCTGAGGCTGCTGCCAGTGGTCAAAGCCTCCAGAGCTGCTCTGTGAGTACATACAATGACATTTAAGTACTAATCATCAGGAATAAATACTCAGTTTAGAGATAAATATGTATTATTGTCAAACATATTGAATCAATGCATTGATGTTCACATTAGTATAACAATTGACCATACAATTCTAGGAGACGAAAGATGAATCTATATGTTGTTTGAGAGAATAAACTAAATTCATCTGCCATTGTCCTTCTACACTACTGGTGTTAAATTAACAGTGTGTTTGTGACATTATGATGTCTTTGTCAGGCTTTCAGGCTGTGGAATCACAGAGAAAGGTTGTGCTTATCTGGTCTCAGCTCTGAAGTCAAACCCCTCACACCTGAGAGAGCTGGATCTGAGTAACAATGACCTAAAAGATTCAGGAGTGAAGCTGCTCTCTGCTGGACTGGGGAATCCCCACTGTACACTGGAGACTCTGAGGTCAGTATTCCTGTAGTTGGTCAACAAGTGTTAACTGTTCACCAGATCCACATGTGTTTACCAGGCACACGTTGTCCACACCATATGTGTTTGGACAGTGAAGCTTACAGTTTTAAATTTGGCTCTATGTGTCACGTCCAGCCCTGGGTTTCAGGCTGGCGTTTTTAGTTTGTTTTGTTTGGTAGGGTTTTTTGTGTTCTAGGTTTTCTATTTCTATGTTGGGGAAATGGTTCCCAATTAGAGGCAGCTGATTGTCGTTACCTCTAATTGGGAACCATATATATGTTTGTGGTTTTCACTGGAGTTTTGTGGGTCATTGTTTCATTGTTGGTTGGTGTGTTTCATGTACACTGTAGTTACGATCTTCGTTGGTTTATTATTTTCCTAGTTTACGTTTAAATATGTATACTGGAAGCTTCGCTGCGTCTTGGTCAGCTACTACAGAAGATCGTGACAGAATGACCCACCAAAACAGGACCAAGCAGCGAGAGAACCGGGAGTTCTGGACCTGGGAGGAAATTCTGGATGGAAAGGGACCCTGGACCCAGCCTGGGGAGTATCGCCGTCCTAAGGAGGAGTTGGAAGCAGCGAAGGCTGAGCGGCGATATTATGAGGAGAAGTATGGTGTATGGACACCCGATCGGGAGAAATATGCTGGAACACGCCTGGCGAGGAAGCCCGAGAGGCAGCCCCCCCAAGAAATTGGGGGGGTGGGGCACACGGGGAGTTTGGCTGGTGCAGTTTGGAGACCTGAGCCAACTCCTCGCGCTTTCCGGTGGGAGCGTCGCACTGGTAAGACACCGTGTTATGCGGTGAAGCGCACGGTGTCTCCAGTGTGCGTTCACAGCCCGGTGCGCGACTTGCCAGCTCCTCGCATCTGTGAGGCCAGGGTGAGAGTGCAGCCTGGAAGAATGGTGCCGGCTCTGCGTGCTAGGTCTCCAGTGCGCCTACTTGGACCTAAATATCCTGCGCCGGCTCTGCGTGCGGTGTCTCCGGTTCGCGCCCACAGCCCGGTGCGCGACATTCCAGCTCCCCTCATCTGTGAGGCTAGGGTGAGTGTGCAGCCTGGTAGGATGGTGCCGGCTCTGCGATCCAGGTCTCCTGTGCGCGCCGTGGGTCCAGCACGTCCTGTCCCTGTTCCACGCACCAGGATCCCTGTGCGCGTCGTGGGCCCAGCACGTCCTGTCCCTGTTCCACGCACCAGGATCCCTGTGCACATCGTGGGTCCAGCACGTCCTGTCCCTGTTTCACGCTCCAGGATCCCTTTGCATGTCGTGGGCCCAGCACGTCCTGTCCCTGTTCCACGCACCAGGATCCCAGTGCGTATCGTGAGCCCAGCACGGCCTGTTCCTGCTCCCTGCACCAGAATCCCAGTGCGCTTTGTGAGTCCAGCACGCCCCGTTCCTACTCCCCGCACCAGAGTCCCAGTGCGCTTCGTGAGTCCAGCACAGCTTGTCCCTGCTTCACGCATCAGGTCCCCTGTGAGCATCGAGAGCTTGGTATGAACTGTTCCGGCTTCTAGCCCCGGGCCTCCGGTGCGTGATCTCGGGCCGGCACCGGAGCCGCCACCTAGGACAAAGAGACCCACCCGAGGACCCCCCCCCATGGACTTTTTGGCACGGTCAGAGTCCGCGCCTTTGGGGGGGGGGTAATGTCACGTCCAGGCCTGGGTTAGCAGGCTGGTGTTTAGTTTGTCTTTTGTTTAGGAGGGTTTTGTGTTCTAGGTTTTGTATTTCTATGTTGGGGAAATGGTTCCCAATTAGAGGCAGCTGATTGTCGTTACCTCTAATTGGGAACCATATATGTTTGTGGTTTTCAATAGGGTTTTGTGGGTCATTGTTTGTATAGTATGTTTAGTGGTGTGTGCACTTTTAGCCACACCGGTGTTACGATCTTCGTTTGTTTATTGTTTTACCAGTTACGTAAATAATAAAGTATGTATACTGGATACCTCGCTGCGCCTTGGTCCGTCACACAAGGAGATCGTGACACTATGCTTCAGCATTTTGGATTTGAGATAGAATGTTTCATATTAGGCGACACTACAGAATGTCACCTTTTATTTGAAGATGTTCATACATATCTGTTTTACCGTCTAGAAAAGAAAGCACTTCATGTATGTAGTTCTCCCATTTAAGAAGGGAGATTTTATTTCACCAAATTCACTTATAGTGTTTTATAGTAGTCTAAAGTTAGTATTTGGTTCTGTAGGGCAACCCCGAAGTGACAATTCTCATCAACTGCATGCAATAATTTGTTGTGTTGTTTTAGGAATTCAGCATTCTCTGTGTTGGTCTTGCCAACCCCCATTGTCTCACCTCTGAGAAGCAGAGGTTACATCATGTAGGTCTGATATCTGATTGGAGGTTTTCTTAACAGTAATACTATTGGTCAACAACTCAGGCTATGAATCGATACAACTCCGATGCTTATAAAGGGGTCTAAGATTCATTGTTCATTCTCTTATTTGTTCCTGACCTGCTGTGGTGAGATTCTTTGTCTTGTATTTGAATCCATTCGTTTTACAAAGTAATTAAATACACTTGTATTTCGAATCCATTCTCAGACATTTCTTCATTGCTTATTAGTGTAACTCAACCATAGTCTCTTGCATATTGCTAATTATGTTTATGGAGTCAGAGAAACATTTTAATAGGCTAATTGCTTAGTCGTATTACAAGTCACATGTGAGGTAATTATAATATCATACTGTACATGATAAATATTATGCCCACCATAGTTCCATAGTTCTTGCCCGCAGTGATTACATAAAGCGTATGATTCTACAAACTTGTTGAATACATTTGCAGTTTGTTTTGGATTATGTTTTTCCCAATAGGAACTGAATGGTGAATACTGTCCTGTGTCATTTTGGAGT
Source organism: Hucho hucho (assembly GCA_003317085.1). Classification (NCBI taxonomy): domain Eukaryota; kingdom Metazoa; phylum Chordata; class Actinopteri; order Salmoniformes; family Salmonidae; genus Hucho; species Hucho hucho. The sequence continues at coordinate 104,139 of QNTS01003839.1, forward strand.
CACTTCACTTGTATTGTAAGTAAGAATAGAAGATGTTTCTGAACACGTCTACATTCATGTGGATGCTACCATGATTATGAATAATCATGAATAATGATGAATGAGACAGTTAAAGAGGCACAAAGATCATCCCCCCTCTGTTATTGGTAAGGGTGAGAGGTTAGCATGTTTTGTTGTAGCCTCTGTAACTTTCTCACTAATCATTCTTCATGATTAATTCATAATTTTTCTTATTCATGGCATCATCAAGATTACTTTAGTAGTGTTTAGAAACATGTTATCTACTCACTTAGACAGAAGATTCATCATTAATTCATCATTCATCATCCAGTTACTATTGGGCAAAACATAACCCAAAACAAACTGCAAATGCAACCAATGAGTTTGGGACCAAATACTAAACTTTTGACTACTTTAATATACTATAAGTGAATTGGTCAGAATACTTATGACTTCTTCAAATGGGGGGACTAATTACATAAAGTGCTTTTATTTCTAAACGGTGAAACAGATATGTATGAAAATACCCTAAAATAAAATGTTATATGTCACCTTATATGAAACATTTGATCTGAAATCTAAAATGCTGGAGTATAGAGCCACATTTAAAATGTTAGCTTCGCAGTCAAAATAGATGTGGTGTGGACTGTATACTCAATACACTCTAAATCTGATACCTCAATGTCTGTCTTTTGACTGGTACTGCTTTTTAAACTGGTCTGTTCAGTCTACTCAAATATTTGTATTTTATATTTTTCTCTCTAAATGATACGTTCATTTATGAATATATATGGCAAGTTTCAGGACACTGATGTATCTGAAAACTTAAAAAATATATACTGCCACTATTTTCACCACCAAAGAAAAGCAGTGTGATTTTAAAATGATTTTACTGTTTGCAGGCTGTCAGGCTGTCTAGTCACAGAGGAAGGCTGTGCTTCTCTGGTCTCAGCTCTGAGGTCAAACCCCTCAAGCCTGAGAGAGCTGGACCTGAGCTACAATCACCCCGGAGACTCAGGAGTCAGACTGCTCTCTGCTGGATTGGAGGATCCACACTGCAGACTGGAGAAACTCACGTATGTAGAGGGTTTATGTCAATGTTCATATCAGACATGTTTGAGTTCTCAGACTAGTTAAGACAAATATGCTTACCAACTCTTGGACAAAGTTATATGCTGACTGTGTGTGTGTGTGTGTGTGTGTGTGTGTGTGAGTTCACGTGTATCACTCAATGACTGCCTGTTCTTCTGCTTACCGCTACAGTGTGGAATATGGTGGAGAGTACACAATGAAACCTGGGCTTAGAAAATGTGAGTGTTGACTGCTGTGAAGAATATAACTAAGAATAAGTCTTACAGTGAGGGAAAAAGTATTTGATCCCCTGCTGATTTTGTATGTTTGACCACTGACAAAGAAATGATCAGTCTATAATTTTAATGGTAGGTTTATTTGAACAGTGAGAGACAGAATAACAACAAAAAAAACCAGAAAAACATGTGAAAAATGTTATACATTGATTTGCATTTTAATGAGGGAAATAAGTATTTGACCCCTGTTTTATATTACCATACAGTATCACATATGATCATTTAACAAGTCTCAAGTTACCTTAACTTCTCCTTTTGATTTGTAGAAACATCTACATTAAGTTAATCAGGGATGCAAACTAGTCACCTTTAGGCGAAATTTATCGTTTTGAATCCAAAATAGGTGACCTACATGATTTGTGTAGATATGATGAGAAAGGTTTTGGAGGGGATAGGGCTTTGGATCACTACTAGCTGTAAGCGAACAAGTAATGCGTGCTTGGAACAATACTGGCTGTATCCCAGGCTCAGCCAATCGTTCACATAATAACAGAATGCAGCACGCGACTGAAGAGAGAAGAGACAACCAATTTGCTAGTTACAGCATCAGCGCACGCTCTAGAAAGACAGCAGAGAGTGGAAAGGCAGTTTGCCAGTTACAGCAGCACGTCCCCTGAACGAGAATGAAGAGGTAGGTGAGAAGCCTTACCACGGAGATGGGGGTGACAAGTTGATGAAGCGTACTTCATGAGCTGTAACCCCAAACAACTGGCATTTGGAAAGTTTGAGGTGAGGGGGAAAGTGTGGTGGAACAAGTATTGTTAGCATTGTTAAGTATCTTGCTAGCTGCATTGAATTATCTGTTAGCTAGCCAGAGAAATGTTGAGCAACATTAGCCAACTTAACTGATAAAATAATTGAGTTTATGGTGTGAAAATTTGCTGGCTAATAAAGTCAGACAGCTAACGTTAGCTAGCTAACACTACAACATCAGATGAGCTACCGTTAGTAACCTAACCAATTCGCTATAGTATTAACTTGTATACGACTCCTTGCCGTTCCTCAAGTTTTAACGCATTAGTTGCTTACTGGACCCTGGCAATCTGTGTGAAATGTTAACTAGTTAACTAGCTAACGAACTAACTACTATCTGTGAACTCATGTTTTCCCTCTGCAGTATGTGGTTAATTTTCAGAATGAGAGAATTAGGTGAAATGAGGCGTTGCTTGTTAAACAAGTGTAGCTGGAGCTGGGCCTGGCTTAAGCTGGATGCCACTATAGAGGTGAAAGGAACACCACACACTTTCCCTCTTTCTCACTTTTCAATACAGTGGATAAAAGGGCTATGCCAGATGTACTCTCTGCCTGAAAGAGATAAATTATGCCAACAAAGGGTATCATGCTCTGCTGGCACATTGTAGAATAGATGTCCACAGGCAGAAAGCGTACAATCTAATAATGTGCAGTGTAGCCCAAATATATTGTTTCTGTTGTGTTGAACTTGACCGTTAACACTTGTGTGTGAGTGAGAGGGGATTATTACATTTTTTACTCTGTGAATGTAATTTTTGCACACATGCCTGTTTGTTTCATTCTATTTCTACTTTAAGATGTGCAATATTTAGATGTGTGTGGTCACAAGCGTTCTATTATAAAGGCTGTCATGGCTAACTGCAATATTAGTGTATTGTTTTTTCTCAATACTTGAGTGTCATTTGCAGTAAAGTCTAGGCAACAAATAACATTGGATTGCTTTCTTTACCATTTTGAGCTGTGAGTTAGGTTCACATTAACCACTTTTTATTTTACACACAGAGACTGATCATGTAGATCATATTCTTTGTTGTTTAATTAGTTAACCTGTTTCAGTGCAAAAACAAAGTGTCACCTTTTTGGGCCCTCACCAGTTTGCATCCCTGATTAATTAGTGAAAAGTGAGTTAACATTTTAATGTGAATGATGATTATTTCTAATATTGTGTCTGGTTTCATCCATCAGATGCCTGTGCTCTCACATTGGACCCAAACACAGTAAACAGACTCCTCTCTCTGTCTGAGGAGAACAGAAAGGTGACATGTAGGAGAGAGAAGCAGCTATATCCTGATCACCCAGAGAGATTTGAGTACCGTGGACAGGTGCTGTGTAGAGAGGGTCTGACTGGGCGCTGTTACTGGGATGTAGAGAGGAGTGGGAGTGTGGCTGATATAGGAGTGACATATAAAGGAATCAGCAGGAGAGGATTTTATTTTTTTTATTTTTTATTTCACTTTTATTTAACCAGGTAGGCAAGTTGAGAACAAGTTCTCATTTACAACTGCGACCTGGCCAAGATAAAGCAAAGCAGTTCGACACATACAACAACACAGAGTTACACATGGACATACAGTCAATAATACAGTAGGAAAAAAAAAAATCTATATACAATGTGTGCAAATGAGGTAGGATAAGGAACATAAGGCAATAAATAGGCCATGGTGGCAAAGTAACTACAGTACAGCAATTTAGCAATTTAACACTGGAATGGTAAATGTGCAGTAGATGAATGTGCAAAGTAAAAATACTGGGGTGCAAAGGAGCAAGATAAATAAATAAATACGGTAGGGGATGAGGTAGTTGGTTGGGCTATTTACAGGTACAGTGATCTGTGAGCTGCTCTGACAGCTGGTGCTTGAAACTAGTGAGGGAGATAAGTGTCTCCAGTTTCAACGATTTTTGTAGTTCGTTCCAGTCATTGGCAGCAGAGAACTGGAGGAAAGGCGGCCAAAAGAGGAATTGGCTTTGGGGGTGACCAGTGAGATATACCTGCTGGAGCGAGTGCTACGGGTGGGTGCTGCTATGGTTACCAGCGAGCTGAGATAAGGCGGGGCTTTACCTAGCAGGGACTTGTAGATGACCTGGAGCCAGTGGGTCTGGCGACGAGTATGTAGCGAGGGCCAGCCGACTAGAGCATACAGGTCGCAGTGGTGGGTAGTATATGGGGCTTTGGTGACAAAGCGAATGGCACTGTGATAGACTGCATCCAGTTTGCTGAGTAGAGTNGGATAGTCAGTTTTACTAGTGCAAGTTTGGCAGCATGAGTGAAGGAGGCTTTGTTGCGAAATAGAAAGCCGATTCTAGATCTAATTTTGGATTGGAGATGTTTAATGTGAGTCTGGAAGGAGAGTTTACAGTCTAGCCAGACACCTAGGTATTTGTAGTTGTCCACGTATTCTAGGTCAGAGCCGTCCAGGGTAGTGATGCTAGTCGGGCAGGCGGGTGCAGGCAGCGAACGGTTGAAAAGCATGCATTTGGTTTTACTAGCGTTTAAGAGCAGTTGGAGGCCACGGAAGGAGTGCTGTATGGCATTGAAGCTCGTTTGGAGGTTAGTTAACACAGTGTCCAAAGAAGGGCCAGAAGTATACAGAATGGTGTCATCTGCATAGAGGTGGATCAGAGAATCACCAGCAGCAAGAGCGACATCATTGATGTACACAGAGAAGAGAGTCGGCCCAAGAATTGAACCCTGTGGCACCCCCATTGAGACTGCCAGAGGCCTGAACAACAGGCCCTCCGATTTAACACACTGAACTCTGTCGGCAAAGTAGTTGGTGAACCAGGCGAGGCAATCATTAGAGAAACCAAAGCTGTTGAGTCTGCCGATAAGGATGTGGTGATTGACACTAGGTGATTGACACTTCACTCTAGGATGGGGTAAGGACTGTGTTATTGGATCCAATGACAAGTCCTGGAGTCTGTTCTGCTCTGACAACAGTTACACTGCCTGGCACAATTATAAGCACACTACCATAGACGTCCCCCCCCTCCAGCTCCCACAGAGTAGGAGTGTATCTGGACTGGCCAGCCGGCACTCTGTCCTTCTACAGAGTCTCCTCTGGCACACTGACCCACCTGTACACATTCCACACCACATTCACTGAGCCCCTCTATCCAGGGTTTCATGTTTGGGATGATGACTCCTCAGTGTTCCTGTGTCAAACACAACATGATGTTTCACTCTAATCATGTGTTTTATGTTTGATCAGAATTTGACATTTAAATACATGGAGTAACACACACACACCAGTTTGGTCCAGTTTATTCCTGTAAATAATAACCTGGTAATTCTGTGTCTGTCTCTTTCCATGATCCACACTAGTTTGGACCAGTTTATTCCTGTAAATAATAACCATGGTAACTCTGTGTCTGTCTCTTTCTGTGATCCTGAGAACGGTTCAGATGCACCAAACACACACTGGACACACACTGGACACACACACACTGGAGGCAACATGTAAAGTGTTGGTCCCATGTTTCATAAGCTGAAATTAAAGATCCCAGAAATGTTCCATATGCACAAAAAGCTTATGTTTTACATCCGTTTTAGTGAGCATTTCTCCTTTGCCGAGATAATCCATCCACCTGACAGGTGTGACATTTCAAGACGCTGAGTAAACTGCATGATCATTACACAGATGCACCTTGTGCTGGGGACAATAAAAGGCCACTCTGAAATGTGCAGTTTTGTCACATAATACAATGTCATAGATGTCTTGTTTTGAGGGAGTGTACAATTGGCATGCTGACTGCAGGAATGTCCAGCAGAGCTGTTGCTAGAGAATTGAATGTTAATTTCTCTAAGCCACCTTGAATGTTGTTTTAGAGAATTTGGCGGTACTTCCAACCGGCCTAAAAACCGCAGACAACGTGTATGGCGTTATGTAGGCGAGCGATTTGCTGATGTCAACGTTGTGAACAGAATGCCCCATGGTGGCGGTGAGGTTATGGTATGGGCCGGCATAAGCTATGGACAACGAACACAAGTGCATTTTATCGATCGCAATTTGAATGCACAGAGATATCGTGATGAGATCCCATTGTCGTGCCATTCATCCGCCGCCATCACCTCATGTTTCAGCATGATAATGCACGTCCCAATGTTGCAAGGATCTGTACACAATTTCTGGAAGCTGAAAAAAAAACTGTTCTTCCATGGACTGAGTACTCACCAGACATTTCACCCTTTGAGCATGTTTGGAATGATCTGGATAGACGTGTATGACAGCGTTTTCCAATTCCCGCCTATATCCAGCAACTTTACACAGCCATTGAAGTGAAGTGGGACAACATTCCACAGGCCACAATCAACAGCCTGATCAACTCTATGCAAAGAAGATTTGTTGCGCTGCATGGGGCAAATGGTGGTCACTCCAGATACTGACTGGTTTTCTGATCCACGCTCCTATTTTTTTTATAAGGTATCTGTGACCAATCGATGCATATCTGTATTCTCAGTCATGAGAAAGCCATAGATTAGGGCCTAATTAATTGATTTCAATTAACAGACTTTCTTATCTGAACTGTAACTCAGTAAAATCTTTGAAATTGTTGCATGTTGCGTTTGTATTTTAGTTCAGTATAATAAAAAAGAGCAGTTCTAAATGTTTTATGTTTGATATGATGTTAGTAACACTAAGTCATTTCATCCTTTCACTAAAGCTCTAAAGTAACTTTTTGTTGAGAGATTTCCATGTTCTGGATTTTGATGAAAGGAAATCCCATATAGCCTACTGGACAGGACTTTGCTATGGCATCTTCTGTTTGGGTGTCTCAGGTCAGGTCAGAGCCATGATCAGAATGTGTCTCTGTCTATTTCCAGCCCTGCCATTTCTACCTGTCCTGATCTAGTGTTTCACCCCTGACCTCCTCACACCGTCTCACTGTCCATAATGGATCTTATGCTTGTTATATCACATCTGTAACCAGTTATCAAACATACTGACCTTTCTGACCCTATCCCATGGCCCTACTTTCTAGAATGTAACATTTAAATTCCTCTGAGTTTTTTTTAGTGTCCATTTACTTCAGTGGCGGTCAGTGCCATTTCAGATGAGGGAAGACGAACAGCGATAGGTTTAGGATACTACATGATATTCTAATTTTCCCTATACCCATCATGAGGTTGCTACAACCTAGCATATGAATGAAAGATTACAACGTAGGTGCACACTGACCTATACGTAACGTTAAATGTGTCCCAACTATTTAAGCAAAGGGGCAGTATGATGA